>JAOQMS010042374.1:0-13896 GCA_027563885.1 Erythroxylum longipes
GGTAATTGGTAATCCATTCTGTAGGCATTAACTTTTCAAGCTCCTGTGCAGGTAATTGCTTCGGGATTTGTATGATACTTGTCTGATTATTGGCGACATCAGCAACCATGTAGAGTGCATCCGAAGTACTGTTAGGAAAGTTGAAATCCAACGCATGATTCTGTAGACAAATATTAATAACTTAGTAAACAGTATATTATCAAAAATTATGAAACTCTTATTGGATTAAGTTTTTCTAATTTAACAATAAAAACGTAATTATTATTCTTTAAATACAAACTTAACAAATTTCAAAAAACAATGTCTACTTACAAATTCCTTATCTCAAGAAACTCAGATGGATCAAAAACACAAATGTGAATCCAAAAACACATTCAAATCTCATTCTCTCACTTTTTCCAAAAAAAAAATCTCATTCCCTCATCTTTTAGCATTACGTTACTTTTTTTTAATGGAGGGACCTTAGATATCATTTAGACATAAACTAAATAAACTTCCAAGTTAACATAATAGTTTATAAATTATGTTAATTAGGTACTTCGCATTAAGCAAGTCCTGTACGAAAAGATCGATCGAGAGAGTGTAAATAAGAAGATTCGAACACAAGACCTGTTGATCCCATTCTTCTTATTCCACTAACTCGACCTCCTCTACCGAACAGCATTGCAATACGTGTTGACTCATACTTAAAAGAATCTGCACACCACTTAACCTGCCTCCTAAGACCCGGTTAGGCTAAGTTTACTCCTTCAATACTTCCTAAGAAGAGGAGAATTAACACAAAATCCTTACACGGTAAGCTAAGTTCTAAATTGACTTCGATTCTAAGTTAAATTCATGTGGTTTATATAATCAAAGTCAAAGTATGTATCATAAAAGTCAATGATCATACAAAATGGGTCCCATTTCTCATATCCATTTCAGAATCACACAAATCAATCTAAAGAGTATGAATCCTTAATCAAATACTAAACCATGATTAATTTACAGTTAATTCATTCGCAAACAATATCAAAAATACATAAATAACACATTTACACAAAAATTGTAATCAATTAAGAAGAAGAGCAATTTCAGTATCAGTACCCTGATCATCATCACAACACTCGTAAAAGTAAATTACTTTTACTTTCATTTGTACGGAGAAGAAAATACAAAGTCAGGGTGGAAGTAAAGAATGAAGTGTCAGAAAGTTCCAACTACTAACCACTGAAAAAGAGAAATCTGCGGAACGATTTGCATGTAAGATCCAAAATGCCAGGAAGAAGTCACTTTTAAATATATTACGAATTCATCATAAGATTAATTACGAGCTTATAATGTGGATATATTTGTTTTATTATTCTATCTTTATTTGAATAAACTGTTAAAAACTTTGAATAAGATGGATGAACTTCAACTAACATAAAATTATCAGCAATTTTTTTTACATTTTTAAATGAATAAAATTTTAGAGGATGAAAGAAATTGGGAAGCTCTTGTACCTGGGAGTTTTCTTAGATTCTTACCCGGATGGATGATGAAGATGTGGGATTTTGTTCATTCTTATATTAAGCACAGGATTGATAATGGAACAAGAACTTGAATTTAGTATGATAACTGACCTGACTTGAGCCTTATTTTTCTCAACCTTTGGGTACAACACTTGAGAAATAGAATACCATAGCCTTTTTGGTTGAAGGTAATAGTATTCTACCCTCTATTTAATTAACTATTCTTTATTTGGTTAAGAAAATACCTACAAATCACTATTCCTAAGCATTACCTATTCTGCGAATCGAAGAATAGCCGAGGAAGATAATCCCCCGTCTTTACCTATTCCGCACACATCCGGAATAGGTAAACACACAAGCTTTCTTTCTCTTGGACAAGTTCTATCCCTCTCCTCTGTTTTTTCCGACAGAGAATCTCACTCGCACAGCAGCACATCTCTCTCTCGTCTGATCTCACTCGCGCAGCAGCACACCTCTTCGTCTCTAGCTCAGTGGCCCTCTCTTGCTCTTCACGCTCTCGTCTTTTTTCTCCAACATTTCTCTGCCACTTGCGTTGATTAGGTAAGACAACCTTTCTCCCCAACATTTGTCACCACTTTATACCAAACGTTGTTCTCGTGTTTTCACCATCTTGTCTTGTTCTTACTTCACTCGTACTGTATGTGGGTCTTCTCTGTGGACACTTGTTACGCATTCTGTAGATGCTTGTCTTGTACTTACTTCACTTGTACTGTATGTGGGTCTTCTCCGTGGACACTTGTGACGCGTTCCGTAGATACTTCTTCAAGTCATGTTCATGTTTTTGCTTCAAAACATTCTTCCGCTTAACAAGATTGGGTGACAAATGAGAGATCTTGGGGGTGATCACTGATCTTTGGGTTTTTTATGAGTGAAATGGGGTCGAAAGTTGGAGTCTTTCTGGTGATCTTATGTTAGTGTTTTCAGCTGGCACATCTTATCTTAACTCCAGACTTTTTTTGACTTTATGATTGCAGACTCAAAGGTATGCCAATGACGTTGAATATGAACGCTACAACATTCTTCCACTGTATGCTGCTGGGGCAAAACCACCAATCATGGAACTTCCCGAGGTTTAATATGCTCAGCATACGTGGTCTTTCTATAGATTGTAAAGACCTTAATAAAGGGACTTCGCCACAGCTTCAGTCATTTTCTTTTTCCTTTTTGACAATATAGATTAAAGCAGCTCTTCTTGCTTTACGTGACGTGGATAATCTCCCAATGCTTAGAATTATTTTGAGACGTGATGTGCATGATGAATTGCCCAAGGAAAGGGTTAAACCCGTTAATGATGTGCTTGATTGGCTTTCTTCTGTATTTGGGTTTCAGGTGAAATGCACCTTCATATCCATTTAATATTCCAAATACACGATTGTTTTTTTGCAGACCTTCAAATTTCAAGTTTTAAGCATCTTAAGGTCTTTGGGCCCTAAAACTAATTTGCTATATTTATTGTTTGTACTAATTTCTTGGAAAACTACATAAAACTGTCAAACTTCATGAAGCCAGGTGAAGTATATCAACCAAACAAAACTCAATCAAGCTTTGGTATATGTCAGTGCATCCGTATTTGAACTGTAAATACAATTTTTGTGGAAATCTTAGATATCATATGACTATTGCAAATATACTAATAGGAGTAATTAAATGAATCATTCTTTCTGGACATCAAGGTAAGTATGCCCATCCATGGTCAACCTCAAACATGTGAGATGTGGAAGAAATAGAGCTGGTACTCCTTTGCATTATTTGTTGCATCAAGTTTCTATTTAAGTTGCAACTTTACAACTTAGGCACAATGGTAGATACTGCATTATTTGCTGGTTTGCTGACATCTATCCTCTTCTTTATTTACTTAAAATATTCTGAATGGCAGGCACAGGTATGTATGAAAAAAGCATCTTCAATGTGCAATATTTTTTAAGCCAAAAATGCGATAGAAGTCCCCAGCCTAACTTCTAGGTATTTTCTGGCAGCCTGCACCGAAAACCCCCCAAATGACATACGTTAAAGCACACCAAACCGATCTAGTTTCTATTTCTTCTGTTGTCTGCAACTTACTATCCTTCACCTCCACCTATTTCTTCTTCAATTGATTCTTTCACTCCCATGGCCACCCAGCAGTGGAAGTACCATGTATTCATCAACTTCAGAGGTGAGGACACTCGTTACAACTTCGTCTGTCATCTTTACGAAGCTCTTTCTCGTAAAGGCCTCAAGACTTTTATGGACAATCAACTTCGAAGAGGGGAGGAAATCAACCCTGCTCTTCTTCAAGCTATACACGACTCAAAAGTTGCTGTTGTTATTTTCTCTCAAAACTATGCGTCTTTTAGCTGGTGTTTGGATGAACTTCTGAAGATCACTGAATGCCACGAGACCAATAATCAGATTTTTATACCTGTGTTCTATCGTGTTGAACCATGCAACGTTCGGCATCAATATGGGAGTTTTGAAGAATAATTTGCGAAACACATTGAAAATCCCAGGTATTCCAACAAGATCCGAAAGTGGAAGGATGCCTTAACCAAAGCAGCCAACATAGCTGGGTGGGGTTCCAATGCCACCAGGTAACATTCTATGTTTTTATTCCCACATGGAAAATGGATGATGATTTTCTGGTTCTTTCAAAATCAATTTTCAATTTTTCAGGGAAGATAATGCACTGATTGATCAAATTGTCGGAGACATTTTACAGAAATTGAAACCTCTCTATCTCCTCACTTTAGAGGGCTTTGTGGGTTTGAAATCAAAGATTAATTAAGTGAAAACATTATTAGCTACTACATCATCAGATGTTCGCATGTTAGGAATCTGTGGTACGGGTGGTATAGGCAAAACAAAGAAAAAATATTGCATAGAGGATTGATGAGAAAGAATATTGCACAGAGGATTAGTGGTCTCAGCTCTACAACAATCGAGACTGAGATGGGAAAATTCATTAAAAAGAGAATTGAAGCCAGTGGTAGCATTACACGTATACAAGAGGACGTTTCGTATAAGACAAAAATAGAAACAAATTGTAACAGACTCGACAGCTCTTAGTTTCTAAAATCACAACTGGCATCTTCTATTTCCTCCAACGGTAAGAAGGCTTTTGAATGATCTGCATCGTTTTGATTTTCAATATCCCTCCTCAAATTGGAGAGAGGTAACGGTCGAATCCAAACTCCCAGTTTGTTTCTAAGAGACAAGAACTTTGGTTCAGTGATGATTTTATTTAAACCATCAACCAATTGATTCTCTGAAGGAACACACCTAACCTCAAGCTTTTTCTCCAGTATCTTACCACGAACAAAATGTTGATCAACTTCGATATGCTTCGTTCTGGCATGATACACAGGATTGCTTGCCAATTGCCCTGCACTCATATTATCACACCACGTTACCGGAATTGTATGTGTTGAAAATCCTAATTCATCCAAGAGTGATTGAAGCCATGAAATTTCACAGCTCACAAGAGCAAGAGCACGATATTCAGATTCTGTGCTAGAGCGGGCAACAACATTCTGTTTCTTGGAGCTCCATGAAATTAAGTTTTGACTGAAATAGACACAGTAACCACTGGTGGACTGTCGATCACCCTTATCACAAGCCCAGTCTGCATCAGAGTATCCAACTAAAGAAAAATATGTGTAAGATTGCAGGTAAATACCCATATCCTTAGTCCCTTTCAAATATCGTAAGATTCTTTTTACAGCATGCAAGTGTTTAGTCGTAGGATCCTGTAAAAACTGACTCAACTTATTAATAATGAAGACTAATTCAGGCCGTGTGTGAGTAAGATATTGCAATGAACCTAGAATTTTCCTGTAGACAGTAGGCTCTCTGAGTTTTTCTCCTTCATTAATAGTTAATTGTTCATACCCAGTGGCAGGAGTAGAACACGACTTTGAGTTATCCATTCCTGTTTTCTTTAGAAGATCCTCAATATATTTCGTCTGAGTCAAGTAAAAACCATTTTGCTCTCGCATTACTTCTATCCCTAAAAAGAGATGTAAAAAGCCCAGATCCTTAAGAGAGAACAGAGCATTTAATTCTTGCACAAATTTGTTGAGAAGCTTGGAGTTATTTCCTGTGGCAATTATATCATCCACGTACACCAGAATAAATATCATCTAATCACCTTTCTTGTAAATAAACAGTGAAGAATCACACTTCGAACCTGTGAAGCCCCAACCAAGTAAGGTGTGTCTTAGTTTGTCAAACCAGGCTCAAGGAGCCTGTTTCAACCCATAAAGAGCCTTATGCAGTTTTAGAACGTACTTGCTTGTGTCCTGCTCCTCAAATCCTTCAGGTTGTTGTAAATAGACAGTCTCGTATAGATTTCCATTAAGAAAAGCATTGTTGATATCCATTTGTTTAACTTCCCAGTTCTTTGTCACAGCAATGGAAAGAATAATTCTAACTGTGGAAGCCTTGACAACCGGGCTAAATGTCTCTCCATAATCAATACCTGAGTGTTGGTGGAAGCCCTTAGCAACTAGGCGTGCTTTACATAGTTGAAAACTGCCATCCAAGTTCCTTTTAATCTGAAACACCCATTTGCTGCCAATTATGTTCATGCCAGGTATAATAGGAACTAATGACCAAGTATACTGTTTCTTTTTAGTGCATCAATTTCTTCCTTCATAGCTGTTGTCCACTCCTTGGAGGTCAAGGCTTGATCAACAGATTGTGGTTCAATAACATCAATGGAGGTGAGAGAAGTGTTAAGCAAATAATAATCTGAAAGATATTGGTTTGGCCTTGTGATGCCTGATTTTGATCGAGTTGTTATCCCATGCTGCTGAAATTGACGTTCACTGTTTTCAGAGTGCAAAGATGTAGAATACGGATCAAGCTCATGATGGGATACTGCAAGTTCTTCAGGGGAAACATTAACATTCTCAAAAGAAGCAATATCTTCAGAATTTTCAATTTCAGAGTAGTAAGAATCAGGTACCATTTCATTTAATGAATTTGACAGTAGTGACTCAGACTTACCACTTGTGCTTTGTCCAACTGGAGTAGAGGCATCAAGAAGATTTGTATCAGGATTGGTAGGATTGGAGATGGTTAGCATAGAGTGTGATTTAAGTAGATTCCAGTCATTAAGAATGATTGTTGTTTCAGAGGGTTCAATTTTGGTATTTAGAAATGAAGTAGAAAAAGGGAATTCAGTCTCATTAAAAACAAAATGTCTGGATACGTACATTGTTCCTGTTGGACTCAAACACTTAAAACCTTTGTGATGATCACTGTATCCTAGGAAGACACACTTAATTGAATGGAATTGAAATTTGTGGGATTGGTAAGGGCGAAGGCATGGATAAAAAGCGCAGCGAAATGTTTTGAGGGATTTGTAATTTGGTTTCTTATGATATAGCTTTTCTATTGGTGATTTGTGGTCTAAAACAGGTGTTGGAAATCTATTTATGAGGAAGACAGCAGTATGGAAAGCTTCAGGCTAGTATTTTTAAGGGACATGTGAATGGGCTAGTAAGGTTAGTCCAGTCTCTGTAATATGGTGATGTTTTCTCTCTGCACGGCCATTTGGAGGGGAGGTATGAGGACATGTGTATTCAATTTTGATTCCTGCTGATTTCAGATAAGTTGCTAAAGCAAGAAATTCTCCCCCATGTCTGTTCTTAGGCATTTTATTTTTCATTCAAGAGTATTTTCTATCAAAGTTTTAAAATCAATAAACACTTGTCGGAGGTCTGATTTTAGTTTAAGAGGATAGATCCAAGTATATCTAGTATAATCATCCAAGAATAAGGCATAATATTTATAACCAGACACTGACATGATAGGAGAGGGTCCCCACAGGTCACTACGTATGAGTTCTAATGGTGCTGTTGCTTGAGAAGTGGATAAGTTAAATGGAAGAAGATGGGACTTTCCCAATTGGCACGCATCACAAAAGTCTAGTTTCTCATTGATAAAGGTTTTATTACATTGAGATAAAACTTTAGATAGAAAAGAAGAAGAGGGATGACCTAGTCGACTGTGCCAGATATCAATGGTCTTCTGTCCTTTTGATTTCTTGGATTGACTGATGGTGAGGATGTTGGATGACGTATTTTGATGTTGTGGATGAGATGTGTTGATTTGATATAAACCTTCTTTATGCCTCCCTTCCAGTAGAACTCTGCCCGAGTGTTGATCCTTTACACAACAACCAATTGCATTAAAAATAACATCAACAGAGTTAGCACTAGCGAGTTTAGAGATGCTAATAAGATTCTTTGTAACTTTGGGTACATGAAGTGTATTCTTGAGTAAAATTGTGTCACCATTAGTAGTAGAGAGTTCAGTATTACCAATCTTGCTAATACTCAGTTTTTCACCGTTTGCAGCCATTAATGTATCTTTACCAGTGTAGACTTCTTGTTGTTTGAGATTTCCAGCATCGTGTGTGATATGATTACTGGCTCCGCTGTCTAGATACCATGTTGAGTCTGGTAGGTTGTCTGAGGAAGCTAGAAACACTGACTGTTGATTTCTGGAACTGGTATCTGGTAACGCTCCCATGTATGCTTTGTCAAACCAAAAATAGCAGACAGCTGTTGTATGTCCAGGTTTACCACAGACTTGGCATTGGGGTCTGTTTTGATTGGTATATCGAAAACCTCTTCCTCTTTGGCTTCGTCCTCCTCTGAAGTTGTTATTGCTAAATCTAACATACTATGAATTGAAGTGTATTTTATTATATAATGAACTCTAAATTTATACAGATATGTAGGAGTATTCTAAGCTATTTAAGTGCCTAAATCTAAGCTGTATCTACAGTTACAAATCTATATGGTTGACAAATCCAATTAGAAGATTACAACGAATATTCTGTGCAGATATACTGATCTGTGATATGAGCTTCATCTATGGGCTCTGTTACAGCCCCTCAAGCTGGCGAACGTCTACGCAGCCCATTGATTTGAGTTCCTATTATTTATGCCATTTCCAGTGCTTTTCATGAAATTTGCAACCGGTTGACCAAGGGTTATAGCAGAAAGTCCAGCATTTAATTGCTCCATCCGTCGTTCATAGCTGAGGAGCTTGGATTGAAACTCGATCCAGGACAAGTGCTCGTATTCACTGATTTGGCACACAAGAGCGTTGTATTTTTGTGAATCCAGGCCAGCAAGAATCTGTGTGATTAGATCTTCTAAGGAAACATGGTGTCCTGCCCAGGTGAGATTATTTGCCAAGTTTTTCATGATTCTGAGGTAGTCTTCCATTTTGAGACTTCCTTTCTGCTCTTTAACAAACTCGCGTTTGTAAAACACAATGTTTGAGCAAGTTTTGACGCCGAATAATTCATTAATGGCAGTCCAAAGTTGTTATGAGGATTCACATCCCATCAGCTCGGATGCAACCACAGGCTCGATGGTGTTGTAGAGCCATCCCAACAATATCTGGTCAGTCGCAAACCATTCATCATATTCAGGGTTGAGTTTTGTGATAGTTGTATCAGTACCAGTGGCTATTTGAATGAGTTTTGGTGGAGCAGGACTGGTTCCGGTGATGATATTCTCCAATCTGTTGGCACGAATAATAGGTAATACCATATTTTTCCATAACAGAAAGTTGGTATGGTTCAATTTAACAATGGAATAAGAACTCAAGGAATGATGAGGAGAAGAACTTGGTTTGATAAGGGGATTGGTATTCATTGCAGTAGGTATCGAAGAGGTTGGCACTGTGTTGGAGGTTGCTGAATCTTGGCCAGCCATGATGGTATAGCTCTGATACCAAGAAAAAATATTGCACAGAGTAATGGTGGTCTCAGCTCTACAACAATCGAGACTGAGATGGGAAAATTCATTAAAAAGAGAATTGAAGCCAGTAGTAGCATTACACGTACACAAGAGGACGTTTCGTATAAGACAAAAACAGAAACAAATTGTAACAGACTCGACAGCTCTTAGTTTCTAGAATCACAATTGGCATCTTCTATTTCCTCCAACGGTAAGAAGGCTTTTGAATGATCTGCATCGTTTTGATTTTCAATAAACAACTCTTGCTCAAGCGATTTTTGCCGAGGTTTGGAGTCAATTTGAAGGCCATTGCATTGTTAAAAAAGTTAGAGAGGCATGGGAGAAGGGTCGCGAACAGAGGTTGTTAGAACATCTTTTTTCGGAATTACTGGAGCAAAGTGATGTGAAAATTGATACGACAATCATTGGTCCTGAACCCTTTTCAGTTGAAAGGTTGAAAAGTAAAAGGGTGTTCGTTGTTTTTGATGACGTGACGGATCAATCACTGTTGGAGTATTTACTTGGAAATCAATGCTGGTTCGGTTCAGGTAGTAATATCATCATAACGAGTAGAGATGAACAAGTATTCAAAGGAATTACTAATAATATATACAAAGTTGAAGCATTATCTTACACTCAATCTCGTGATCTTTTTGTTCGGAATGCCTTGAAACAAAAGAACCCTTTGCAAGATCATATCCCATTGTTAGATTCGTTTGTTAATTATGCCGGAGGTAACCCTTTAGCTATCAAAGTTTTGGGCTCCTATGTTTGTGGAAACGGGGTGGAGCTATGGACATTGAATAAATTATCAAAATGCCCCAACCAGGACATCGATAATGTGCTGAAACTTAGTTATGATGGATTAGATAGAGAAGAGAAGGCTATCTTTCTTCATATTGCATGTTTCTTTAAAGGTGAGAATGTAAACGAGGCAAAAAGAGTATTTAGAAGTGGACTCTCAGCAAATATTGGAGTAAGCGTTCTTATCAACAAATCTCTGGTGACTATTTCTAAATATGAAAAATTAGATATGCATGATTTGCTATAAGAAATGGGTAGAGAAATTGTTCGTCAAGAATCCAATGATCCTAGACGCCGCAGCAGATTATGGGATGTTGAAGAAATCCGACGTGTGTTTGAAGAAAATGAAGTAAGAATTAATTAATTAATTTCAAACATGAAGTAAGAATTAATTAATTAATTAATTAATTAATTATATATATATATTGTCATTTCTTGTTTCTTATATTTCTTTTTGATCATTGTTGTTAGGGAACTGAAGCAATTGAAATTGAAAGTATAGTTCTCAACACATCTCAAATTAGAGACATAGTATTAGATCCGAATGTTTTCAAGAGAATGCCCAATCTAAAATTCCTAAGGTTTTATACCTCTTTGGGCAAACGAAGTAAATTGCATCTCACTAGAGGTCTCCATTTTCTCCCTAGCGGGTTACGGTATCTTTACTGGGATGGATACACGTTGGAGTCTTTGCCAACTGATTTTGATGCAAAAGAACTTCTTGTGCTTGATCTGCCTAATAGTAATATTAAGCAGATATTGAACCAAGTGAAGGTACGTACATATTATCTATATATGTTTAATGGTTTTCTATTTGAAAGAAAGACTGTTATGTGGATATACAGTTATCTTATACTACTTGTGCAGGATGGAGGCAAGCTAAAAGTGGTTGCACAATCCCTAATTGAGTCTCCTCTCATATCTCGTGTCACAGGTATTGTTTTTGGTAAGTTGCCTTTTGGCATTGGCAATACGGTTCCCTCATCTTCTTGCCGATTCTTGAGCAAGATTACACGCATGGACATGAAAGGTTGCCAAAATCTGAAGAGTTTGCCAAATAATGTTGATTTTCAATGTCTTGAAATTCTTAATCTCAACGGATGTTCAAATCTGAAGATATTTCCAGAAATTTCAACAAACTTAAGAAAATTATATGTGGGAGGTACAGCAATAAAAGAAGTACATTCATCTTCAATTGAAGGCCTCAGTAGACTGGAAGAGTTGAATATGGAGTTATGTGGAAAGCTTGAAAGTCTTCCAAATAACATTTGCAAGTTACAATCACTTCAGAAACTTAATCTAGAATATTGCTCAAGCTTAAAGAAATTTCCCGAGATTTTGGAGCCCATGTACAATCTAAGGACAGTTAATTTATCATTTTCAGCCATAGAAGCGATACCGACCTCCATAGACAATGTGAAAGGGTTGGATTGCTTATTTTTGGGAAGTTGTCTCAACCTTGCCTGTTTTCCGGAAAGCTTTGGTGATCTCACGAGAAGACTTTCTGGCTTTCTGTTCAGTACTCGATGTAAGCAGCAAAATCTGCAAAACAACACAGTTCGTTCCCAAATTGAACCTGCTAGATGGTTAAAAGGGTTGAACCCGCACAACCTTGTGGATTTAGAGGATTCAGAATGTCTCTCTCTCCATATCTTCCGTCGTCAATATTCGGCCTGTTCAGAATGCTTTAATGTAAAATTAAGAATAGTGAGAAATTGTACGGCGGATGAAGCGGCATCCCGAGTTTCTGCTTGCGTATATTATTTGATAGACTTACCATCTCAACCGTGCTTAAGATCCTTTTCATCCTTTTCTCCGTATTATATTCTGGATCTATCGGAGTTTTACATAGGGAAATTACCAAAGCACCTTGGTTCCCTGGACTATTTGAGGGAGCTTGACTTGAGATGGAATCGTTTTGCGCAGATCCCTGCGAGTATCAAACAACTTTCTCTGTTGGAGTCTCTCCTATTAGATAATTGTCGACAGCTTCTATCCCTACCACAACTTCCCTCCAGTCTATGTCGATTAAGTGCTGCTCATTGCAAATTTCTCTCAACATTATTGGCTTTTAAACAACCAATCTTTAATGGCGGCCAGATGATGTTCAACTTCAAGGACTGCTTGGAATTGGAAGAAAAGGAATGTGAGGCTATGGCGTATAAGATGTTGAGAAATGGGCCAAAGGTATGCAATATTTCTCTTTGGATAGTTTACACATTTTTTCTTCTAAATAATAATGTTAAAATTTGCATCACATGTATACATCGCTTCTTTTTGTGGTTCAAACGCAGGATATTTATTTATGTTATCCGGGAAGTAGAATTACAGAGTGGTTCAGGCATCAAACTACAGGAGATAAGATTAGAATAATGCTTCCTTCAAACTGGTCCGTTAATCGCAGATTCTTCGGATTCGCATTTTGCGTTGTTTTTGACTCTCGTCGTACTCTTATGTCTAACAAGTATGTTGAATTTGAATGCCACTTTGAAGATAACTACGATCCTACCATTCGGTTTACATATCAAACCAATTTTAATCTGAGCGGTCTACCTTACTATCATCTAATGCAACAACACGTGTTAGTTTGGTGCTTGCATGACTTTAATGTTTGGATATCTGAAAGACGGCAATTATTCCGTTGCATCAATATGGCCTCATTCAAGTTCTATACTACGGATGACGAGCATGGTGAAATGAAAAAATGTGGAATAACTCCACTGTATATGCAAGATGATGAAGATGATGATGGTGAAGATGAATACGATCACGATGAAAATGCCTATCGGATGCTACAATCATTGTTGCCGAAGGAGATGTCAACAAAGGAAGATGATGAAGATATGAACGAAAGAGATGCTGATGATATGTTCTCGGATGATGATGAGGATTCAGAAGATGCTGATGATGATATGTTCTCGGATGATGATGAGGATTCAGAAGATGCTGATGATGATGATATGTTCCCCGAAGATGATGCGGATTCAGAAGATGCAGATGATGATATGTTCCCGAAAGATGATGAGGATTCAGGAGATGCTGATGATAAATGTTCCCGGAAAGACGATGAGGATGAACTTTCTGGAACTGCACCAAACAGCGACTGATATCCTATCAGGCGATAGAGTAGCCATATCCTTAAAAAGGTTGGATTTGCTCAAGTGTACATTTTCCTTTTCTTAGTTCTACAATTTCCAATTTACCCTTTATGACTGTTGCGAGTTTCTTTTAGCAAATTACGCGGATTTTGACACTCGTTTGATTTGATAGTTTTGTATACAGTGGAACGCCGAGCAGGGTTGCCTCTGCAATCAACAGTGTCCTCCTCGAGTGTAGCAGAAATTTCGGTGGAATCGATAGAGATGGTCATTTTGCTTCCGACAAACTGGGATGATATCGTATTACTGTAGGTGTGTTTTGATTACTAGTAGCTGACTCTTGTATAAGTTTTACTTTTGTTAATAAATATTTCATTTAATTCTCAAAAAAATAAAAACTGAGTTGGCTTCTATTCAAAACATGCGAAGTTATTTCACTTAGGGCTTATTTAGTTGGATGGTAACTAATAGAATGGAATGGAATATAACGGAACGAAATGGAACGATTTATAATAGAATGGGATGTTATATAATGAAACGTTGTTTGGGAGGAATGGAAGGGTTCATAATGTAATATAGTTAAATATTGTTTGGAAGATAGATGAAATATAATATAATGTATAATAAATGACTATTATACCCCTTATATTAAAATGATTATTGTATGAGGTTTATTATTTTATTATTAATTATATACAATTTATTATTAATTATATAAAAATATTATTATTAATTATTTAA
>JAOQMS010042375.1:0-13895 GCA_027563885.1 Erythroxylum longipes
GTGAAGAGATATTGCAAGAGATTGATGAATTAGGTTTGCTGAAAGTTACAAAACTTGAAACTGATGAAGTTAATTTAAGCTTTAGTAAAAACTTAAGTTGAAGAAAACAAAGCATCTTTTGAGATTTTCCATACTGGAAAACTAATTTGATATGTCATAATCTAGATATGATCCATATTGAAAAATACTTTTGACAATTTGTTCAATACCATAATGAATATTGAACGGAGGACAAGGGACAATGCAAAATCATGAGATGATTTGAAGCATTTTTTGAGAAGGAATGAGTTTATATAAATATCCAAAAGCATGTTACACTTTAGACAAAAAAACAAAAGGAAATTTTATATGAATAGTTGAAAAATCTAAAGTTTCCCGATAGATATATGTCAAACTTGGAAAGGTATGTGGATATGAGGAAGTATAAACTATTTGGGATGAAAAGTCAGATTGTCCTGTGATTATGCAAAGGATAATTCCAATTACATTTCGGAAGTTACTATCAAATAAGGTTTGGGAAGCTATAATAGAATTAAGTTCTTTTCTTCAAAAGCTTAACATCATCTGAAATAAAGTTGGTTGAAATGGAAAAACTAGAAAGGAAAATTCTAGTAATCTTATGCAAATTAGAAAGGTTTTTCCCTCCAATATTCTTTGATTACATGGAGCATCTAGCCCTGCATTTAACACACGGGGCTAAACTTGATGGTCTAGTTTAATATCGATGGATGTATCCATTTGAGAGGTAATTATAATAAATATTTAAATCGGAGGTATAGCATGTTTTAATCACAGAATTATAAATCAATAGTTATTTCTAATGTGGATATTTGCATCACTTGAGGAAAAATGTCAAAAACAAGGCTAGAGTTGAAGGCTTGATATGTAATGCATATTTAGTGGAGGACGTAAGTACATTTTGTTCACATTATTTTAAGCCGTATGTGCACATAAGAAAAAGAAAAGTTCCTCATAACTATGATGGGGAGGAATGGGTGATGTTAATGGTAACTTATCCATTTTCATGTATCCTAGACGAACATATGGACAGTCAATAAAAATAATGTTAATAGAGGAAGAAATAGAGGCTGCCCATGTTTACATTTTATTGAACTATCAAGAGGTTCAACCTTTCGTGTAGTAAGTTGAAGTTGATTTTCAAATTGATTTTTTAGTTTTTTGAAGTTAGTGTTGTTCACAACTAAAATACATAATACTGGCTTTAGATTATACAAGGAATGGTTATGTGAGCTAATTCCCAAAAAACAGATGATGATATTAATAAAGAAGTTAAAAGACACTTCCCTCGATGGTTCGAGAAATGTGTAAGTTTTCACTTACAATTATTGAAATGGTTTAATTATCATATCAAAGTGTTTAAATGACATTATACTATTTAACATGGTTTTTTTATAGACCTCAGAAAATCCAATAGAGAATAAGTTCATATGTGAATTTGTGAAAGGACCTTTGCGAACTATTAAATCGTATCTGGTGTATTTCGTTAATAGATATAAATTTCATACAAAATATCATGGTCATAGAATGGAAACAATAAATAGTAGGGTGCATACAAGGAGAATTGATAGATTACTATGGTAAAATTATTAAGATACTTGAAATTGAGTACCTTACATTGCCAATAAAGTGAAGTGTGATATTTAAGTGTGACTTGTTTGATCCAATCCTAATGTTGGTACAAAAATGCACAGCCGATACAATATAATTGAAATCATCTAACGAAGAAAATTTACATAATTTGAATCTTTCGTGTTGGCGATGCAAGCGATCCAGGTGTATTACGTCCCTTTCCCTAACTTATAATTAGATAAGTCAGATTAGTTGGCCATTTGTAAAGTAAAACCTAGAGGTCATTTTAAATTATATGGAAAAGGAGAAAATAAAAGCATTGAAAGTGAAGCATTTTAGGAAGATGTTTATGAAATAAATGCATGTGTTACATATAATGAAAATTGTTGGACCCCGTTTTTAGAGCCCAACATCAGACATGGGATCATGAAGCTTGAGCGTGGAGGAAGGCCTTGAATTTGGAAATTTGAAAGAAAAATCCTTCGGAAGCAAAAGCGGGCTTCGCCGCGGCGAACTATGGTTTCGCAGCGGCGAACATATTGGAGAAAATCTCCTGGACCCTTCGGAAATTTTACACCGCGGCGGACATATTGAACTTCACCGCAGCAAGCCCGAAATGTTATTTTCGTCTCAATATGCCAACGAAAATAAAGAGCTTCAGGTTAATTTACGCCGCGGTGAACTCTTAGCTTTGCCGCGGCAAAAACCCCTGAAGCCGAATCCAAAGCCTAAATTTCCTATCTTATAAATGCCAACTTAAAAACCTTCAACCACCTTCATCAATTCAACCCAAAAGCAAAAATACATATAATATAAACGACTTTTCTAACTTTAATCTCATTTCAAACAAAATGTCTTGCAAAAACAAAAACCATGAGCAAAGCGAAATATTTTTTATTTATAACAATGGATAAGAGTTTTACAAAGCTTTAATGAGCATTTTAAGCCCCATTACATCATAATCCAAAAATACATAGTTTGCAAAAAGTAGAATTTCGCAAAATGCAAATAAAGATTTGTTTTACAAAAACTAACTTTAAAAGCAAAAATAAGTCTAATTGGAGTGATGCCTTGGCTCTTGACTACTCGATCTCTTATTCCTCACCTGAAGAAGGGACGGAATGGGAGGGGGTGAGCTTGAAGCTCGTGGTTAACAATTTTATAACCAGTAACAAGCAAAACCATTGTAAAAATTCACATGGAATCATAAAGCACATATTTTTCAAATTCTCATCCATCAAACAATTTGTAAGCAATATAAATCATGCATTAAACAAGTTAGTCTACACAGAGTACATTAAAAATCATAAACACGTAGGCACATGCAAAATAGTTTGGGTGGATCCAAAACAGAACGTTTTACACATTTCTCATAAGGGTCCTGTGTAGAACAAAACGTACTATCGCAATCCGACTTAATGGTCTTGCGTAGCCGTGAACTTATGGGAGTCCATGAAGGAGTTCCATGCCACTAGCGGGCAAGCGGGAGAAGTTTTTTGTCAAAGTGTACTTGACTTACTTAGGGGACTACCACAAACCCACATAACATGTATTTCATATCTTGCAAACTTGTTACCCAAAAAGGCACATTTTCAAAACTTGATTTTACAACCGTAGTATCTCTTCAAAAATCATTTTCACATTCTTTTCATAATTCATCAACACAATATGCTCATACCAAACACATAACACTTTTTCAAAGCATTCAAGAGTTATAATGTACATTCATAAAATAGTTTAAATCATTTATTTCCATCATTTGAAAGAAAACATTAATGGCCTATTACTTAATTATAAAACTGCAACCCACCTTCAAATCCTTACTTATAAACTTGCCTAGGGATGTCTTTGCTCATGATCCTCTTGCCTCTCTTGTCTCGCTTGATTTCCTTAAACAATAACCAAATTTCCATTTAATTTGGTTTAGCAATCGGAAGGTCATACCTCAACAATTTAAATTATTTCTCATGCTTAAACAAAATTCTATATCCAACTTCCATCCCAAAATTAAAATGCTTAGAGATTGAATTTAGACTTGATTCCTTCATAGAATTTGTATCCCTATGTCTATAGTTTACAAAAAATTAAAAATCATTCCATTTGGGTAACTACATCAAAATTTATGTCTAAAATACCAAAGCATATTCGTGCAGAAAATTTGAGTTATTCGTGGCGAAACCCAGAAGTTCGCCACGGTAAACTTGTCAAGAAACATACTCTGAAGACGTGTTCTGCGACGTTTTCTAGTTTTTAACTTCCCACCTTTTACATAAACCCATCTTAACCCTAAACCATCTCTTCTACTTCATTTTCAACTTCATTTCAACCCTATAACATTTACAAATACATCAAAATCTATCTTTGATCATTAACCCTAAAAGAAAACATTTGCCTAACTCATTCATCAACAACTTTCTACCCATATTCAACTTCATTTAGGTTTCATTTAACCAAACCCATGAAATCTAAAGAATAACTTACTTGTTGAAGCTTCAAATTCTTCAAAATCTCCAAAAACCCTAGCTTTTCTCTTCTCTTCCTCTCCTTCCACGACACTCTTTCTTTCCCTCTTCTCACACACAATTTTTCTTCTTCTACACTCTTAATAATCACAAAAATGTCCCTTTTGGCCTCCAATATAAGCCTTATGTCTTTTGACCTTAAGTGATCTTCCAATTTTGCCCTTATACTACCTTACAACATTAATACTTTAATTCCATCAATCCATGAAATACATCCTCCCAAACTTGACATAATAATTAAACTCCAAATAAAATGATTTATCTAACAAGACCATAAAATTTATTCAAATCATGCTTAATAAAATCAATAAAAGAAAACAAAAAAATTAAGGACCCAATAAAAATGAACCTTTGAACGATCTAAATAATGAATATGTTGAAATTTTTCCTGGAGACGATGAGGAGGGCGAGAGATTTAAAGCAGAGCTTGAGTTTGAGTATAATTCTTCAAAAAAAGAAGATAATGATGATTTTGATTCACAATTAAATGATCATGATAGCAATTAATTTGTATTTGTAATATAATATTATATGAATAAATCTATTATTACATCAACAATATATTGTTGTATATTCAATTCATATTGTTCTATAACTGGAATATTCAATAAAATGTGAATTTTGGGTTAAAAATATGTCACTAAAGAGAAAACATGATATGCTGCTGCCAAGGTTAAGGTTACCATGATTTGGAGCCATTTACTTTCCAGATGAAGCATCACATGCTGTACCTGCTATAGAATCAGGTGTTGTATCTCCAGCTACTACACATCTAGATGAGGCATCACTTTCTGTACCTGCTACTACACCATCTAACAGTCCTACACCATCCACCACCCCTATATTGGCAGAAATATCAGGGGTAAATGTTGAGGATGAAGAAGGCAACCTCCAGCTTGGAGCTAAAGGAGTAGAGGGAATAACGTACATCACAATAGTTGAGTGAAAATACATGCATGATAACACTACAGGTATATACTGAAGTTATAGGTTTCAATTTAAAAATGATCTAAAATTGCTTATATATTAGGCTGGTTTCGTCTGGAAGGTGCTCAAGAAATATGAAGTCCATGTTTAAGGAGAAGTTTGATCTTGAGGGTTATATATGGAAGAATGTCTCTTAGGTGATAAAGGATTTTTATTATCAAAAGTTTAAGGTACAAAAAAATATTGTTTTGTATTTTTTATCTAATTAATTTTATAGTTTAATTAGATAAATATTGTAGGTTATACATTCTTATAGTATGTTTTTCTTTTTTTTAGAAAGAATTTTTTTAAGATTCCAAATTTTACGTTGTAATTTATAAAGTATGGGAGAGGTGAGCTCGTACACGTTATAGAGACTTTCTTGGTGCACTACACAAGATTGGTGTATGACCTCTATATATATCTAAAGAAATATGGAATTGTTGGCAGTAGTATTGGACATCACTCAAGGCAATGTCTATTTTAGAGCACAATTCTACTAACAGACATAGAAGACCAGGGTGGGGGAGAGAGTCTTCCCGTATACACTAGAGGATTTATTACCTACTAGGAGCATGCGGAGAAACTTGTAAGTATCTACACTTTACATTTATATTCTGATTTTTTTACTTTTATGTATTTCAATTTAATTTGATGTGTGAATTTTGAAATGAAAATATATGTGTATTATGGAGAATGATAATGTTATAAATGTCTGGTGCCATATATGGCTATGTTTTAAAGTTACTTTCTTTGTTCAACAAGGGGTAAATATCATAAAAATAGAGGAAACTCTGCTGAAATTTTTTAAAATTGTAATTCACTTATAACATTTTATTCTGATGCAGGAAAAGTCTATGAGCAGGAAGCTTACACCTCGTTAGCTCTTTTTACACACCCACCCTAAGAAGCATGACAGTGTGACCTTCGTCAATGCCCGATGTAGAGAACTTAATGTATGTGAAATTTATGCTTTAATATTAATTCTTAATAATTATCACTTATTAACATAAACATTGCCTCCTGATAGGACCAAATACAAGAAAGCATTCAACGATAGTCTCAACACTCTGAAACTGTTGACGAGAGTCAAGCATATCTTGATGCATTGGATGGTAGGGACTATCGTGGAAGGATCGTCAGCTTAGGTTCATTTGTGAACACTTGCTATTCGTAATCCTTTATGTCCAGTACAGCTACATCTAATAGGCAGTCAGCATCCAATGAGAGAGTCGTTCAAGTTGAGAGCACAGTACAGATGTTGGCAACTCAGTTGCAATAGTCGATGGAGTACATAGTCTAGCTTCGGAATGAGATGGAAAAGTTGAAGGGGAGGGGCAACACCTTATTGCACCTGTCAAACCATTCATCTTCACCAACTACATAACTTAGTTTTGCTACTTTCAAGTCATTTTGTATGAATTACATATTTATTGTTATAGATAATAATAATTTTTATTATCAATTAAGATAATTTTTACTTTATATTATTATTCAACTTACTGTTTAAATAAACTAAATGTAGAAAAATTCAATATATTATCACCAGATAACTGTAGAAATTAAATATTAATCATAAGATTACCAATCAAAATTAAATTTGCAACTTAAATGTATGAAAAAAAACAATATTGGTGCATTTATCGATGAAATTATCCGTCGATAAATTTAGTATTAAATTGAACTTATCGTCGCTAAATTTTTTGACGGAACTTCAACAACTTGACTATTGCGAAATTTACTGACGTACATATAATATACGTCGATAAATTTGCCAACAGAACATAACTTTTAGTCGCTAAATGTTTCAATAGATTTTCAATAACTAATGGACTTAAAAATTCCGTCTCTATATTTAGTGACAAGAAAATTTGTTCGTCGGTAAATTATCAATGGAATATTTCTATTATGTTGCTAAGGAATACTGATAGTTGTTTCTCCGATGACTTGTTCAGTCAGTAATTTCCGTCAAAAAATTCGCTTGCTGATGGAAAACCTCCATATTCCGTCGCTAAACACCCATGTTCTTGTAGTGAACTATGTCAAAAATACCCTTATATTTTTCTTAATTTTATGTTGTAGCCTTTTGTTTAATTTCCAATTGCCATTATTAGTTTATATTTTCACTAATTTTATTTTTTAAAAACAAGTTTAATTTTCTAGACTTTAGTTTTTCATTTGAAAATTTTAGGATTTATGTTTTAGGAATTTTTTACTCGTTTGAAAGAAAATTAGACTTTTAGGGTCAAACTTGAGATTTAAAAGAAGTTTGAGCTAAAAAGAACTGGAAATGGAAGTAAAATCTTATTTGTAAAATGAAGAAAGAGTAAGAGTTAATTAGCAAAAAAGAAGAATGGACAAAGAAGCTAACATAGCAAGTAGAAGAACATAAAATACTACAATGTTCAAAGATCGACATTAAAAGCTAATATCTTTTAAAAGGTTTAAGTAAATTCTTATCGTTATTTATATTACCATATTACACTTTAATATTTTCAAAACACTATTAATAGCACTCTAGTAAATAGGTTGTTAACTTAGCTTATATGACATTACAATTGATTATCTGGATCTACTAGACACTAACCTCATTTTATAAATAATTTCTTTAAACATTGATCAAATATGCTATTTGAAATTCAATGTTTATAAAAGATCTAAATAACCCTTTATTATTATTATTTTGAGTAACAATTTTTATTTTATTTAAAGTGTAATAAGTTCCATTTAATAACATTAAAGTGTAAAATATTATTAAAATAATAATAATAATTTACTTGAACCTTTAATAAATGATAAAGCATAGATAAGATATTTACATTAGAAAGGTGGTTTTTAACTCTAGGAGGGGTGCTTTCTCAATAAAGGGTATCGTGGGTGCTTCTGTCCTTACTAATCATTTCTATTTTAATTTGTCACCAAACTCCTCCTCCTTTAGCTGTTGATCATCTTTCACATCTTCTAAATTGCCATCTTCTTTACAACTTTCCTTTTGCTCTTTTAAACACGCTGCAAGAGTTTCCCTCCTTCAAATTCTTCAATGTCTTGCTCATATTGAACTCAACATGTTCATCGCCAATCTAAATAATTAGTTTCCCTTTATGCGCATCCACCAAGGCTCTTCCTACATTTATAAATGGTTTTCTAGAATTAATGGACAATTTTGATACTTTTTAAAGTCTAATACTACGAAATCGATAAGAACAATAAATTTGTCCACCTTAAGTGGCACACTATGTGAAAATGGTTTCTTTACAGAGTGATCTGCCAACTGAATAAGCATGGATGTTGGTTTCACATCCAATTTTCTAAAAATGAACAAAGGTATAAGATTAATACTTGTATCGAAGTCACGTAAACACTTAGAACATTCTAAATTACTAACTATATAAGGTATAGTAAAACTTCCTGAATCCTTCAATTTTGTGGGCATGTGGCTGGTAATTATGGAGCTATAACTATTGAGCAAGTTTTACTTATACAAAACCCTCAATGTTCCACAAGTTCACATATCATAAAGCATAGTAGTTGCAGTTTTGGTCCCACGAGGAATTAGCTAAATTAATTGAATCTTAACTTTGTCTAAGGTTATAAAAAATGTGATTAAAAAGAAAATAAAACTAAAAAACTTAAACAATTGAGTAAGGATTGATTCAAAATGAAATTCCAAAATTAACACGTAAATCAAAATAGAGCACTAACCACTTAACAAATGAGATATTCCAATAAGACAAGATTAAACAATTATGAGAAGATAAGATTCATTCTATCATCATTTTGCTACCTTAATCACTTTTAATCTAATTGGTATCAATCCCAGAATTCCAAAGGAGATTATTCTCTTTGAAGATCTAACAATTTAACCCTAATTAATAATCCCTAATTGATTTTGAAAATTTGCTTTTGCACTCTCTCAATTAACAAAAACAGCCTACGTCTTTAATTAGTTCTTAAACGAACTATTAGATAATTGCCTCACACAAGATCTCTCTTTGCATGATTATCGATTTGATATTTATGTGATCTATTAGGTTGTTAATTCTTATTACCCAACCTAATCATGTTACTATCTATTCAATCTCTCGATTTATTATTAAAGTATGTAAAAATCATAAATATCTCAATACCCAAACATTTCATTGACATTAAAAGCAATTAAGTCAGAAATCAAGGTAACTCAATAACACAAAAAGTGTTAAAATCCTTAAATCAAGGTAACTCAAACTGCATCTACAAAACAATTCTCAGTAATGTCGCATAAAAAGTATCTTCCCACAAGGATTGGAATAGTCACCTAACGATTCTTGTAAACTTTGTTTAAGGTAAACAATGAGATAAATCACTAAAAGTTAAACTAAAACAAATAATTGATAATTAAACAATGAAATAAGTAGTGGAGAATTGGTTTATTAATCAATGATGAAAACTGGGATTACTTCTATCCTTATTTATTTTCAATTCACCTTCTTGATTTAATCATACTTTACCCTAGATATCCAATAATGATGATTATCCTCTCTCGAGATCTATACAAGTAATCCTAATTTAGATAGATAGAAATCTCATTATGACCTATAGATTTATCAAAAATCTTCGTAATTATGTAATTAGATTTGAAGCAATCTTATGGGTAATTAATAAATAATTAAGATCTATTTATCAAAATATCAATCAATAATCAAAATCACCTTAGACAATATAAGACAAATATGGAACAAAGAAGTTGCTTATATATGTTTATAAAAATGCTAGAATTTTTTTTAATGAAGGAAAATTAATTAAGATGACACATTATAAGATTAGTTTGTATGTTATTTAATTAGTCTAAGCTAATAGTTATGAGCATTGATGAATAATTTAGTTCTAATCTTCTCCAATAATGGTGACCAAAGATAATTAATTTGCATTATAATATTTTTGTATAACATAGGCATATCATCAAGTTTGAAGAGAACTCTTTTGAAGTATTTTATTATCCCACAAAAATACGGATAAATAAAAACAAAAATATTTGAGTAAGTGAGCACAAACATATTCACTCCATTGGATTTAACTGAAGAGAAAAGATTGAAGTTAAAGAATATTGCTCATAACCATTTGTAAAAATGACTTAATTGAGTAACTGGAAGCATTCTTAATAAGATATTTTCTTTCGTATCAAAAGTTTAGGTGACCTTTTAAATAAAGCTCTAATTCTTTGGTAATTTAAAGTTTATGGTTTTATTTTTCAATTAATTTAGGTTGTCAAAGTATATGAAAGTTTCAAGCTTGTGTATGTCTAGTTTATGTATTAGGTTGAATTTTGTAGATTAAGTTGATGTTTAAAAGATTGTTAAGGTAAATTGAATTAACTTTTGACTTAATCCAACTATTTAAATACCTAATTCGATATTGATCAATACTTCATCTATATTCAAGATGGATAGTCTTTGTTACTCTTATTGATTTGTTGAATTCTTTCCTAAAATTGCTACAATTTTATGTTAAGAGAAATGGAATTAATTTGCTTAAGGATAAGAAAAAGTTTATGTGTGGAGATATTTGACGTGCATGAACTCCACACATATTTTGTTAACTATTTTACTTGATTTTAATGTTAAAGTGCCTTGTTTTTTAATATTTTTTAAGTATTTATGTAAATTAGATATTAAGATGATATTATTCAATAATTAAAGGCAATTCCAAGTAAAAAATGCATAAATTCGTAATTTTGAAGGAACTTGGTCTAGCCCACGCCTATATTCCTATCCATGACCTAGAAGTACCAAGTACAACAAGTGACATGGCCTGAGCTATAACCATGTAGGAGACTATGTGGAAGTCATAGAGAAAACAAAGTGATCCATGGTTAAGAGATACAGTCGTGCCAAAATCCAAGTATTTATCTTTAAGAAAATGACGATATCTATGAATTAGAGACGCAACCATGCTAAAGGTTATGTCTATCACCCAAAAGATATACTAAGGCCTATGGATTGAGCCACGACTATGGGGCAAACAATGTCTTACTCATAATAAAATGTATTATAGTCTAAAACTCTAACTTTTATGGGACTTCAGTTGCCTTTTACAAAAAGTAGATACATGAAACATCATTTTCTTCCTAAAAACCAGGAGAAGCCATGGAAAGGCTTCTCCAACCATTGGGTAATCAATTTTATGCTATTTTTTATGAGAGAATCAAGCATATATTTCATCTTATTAGATCAATTTATTGGCATAATTAAAAGTTTATCTAGATTCACTTCTAGCATAATTTAATTATTTTTACAATGATTTTTTGCTAGACACTTTGTCTATGTTTAGATATGAAAAACTTTAACGCTTTTTTTTACGGATAGATATAATTTAATTTATAATTTGAGATATATTTTTGTGAACTATGTTTGTTAATCTTAATGCTGACTTATTCATACTAAGAAATAAATATAATTTTAATTGACCCATAGACAACTCAAGAGAGCTTGTTTATGAGTAGGTTGTGGCTTAAGTTGAGGGGGTTAAATAAGTAATTAAAGAAGACCTACGTAATCTTTATAATATTAAAATAAAATCTTCCATGGGTTTTTTTGACATAGTGTAACACATTCAAAAGGATTTTAATAATGGTATAGATATGAATTAACTAACAAGAGATTAAAAGGTTGTCACTAAAAATACTCTCTAAAAGTCCTGTTGATCCAGAAGATATATCTAATTTATGTTATTTAAATCATGAAGTAGAAAGTGTCACTACTTATCTAGGCATAGATATTTGATTACATTATCTTTTGATCAATTGTTGAAGTTAATTTAGCTTTATTTTATGTTTCGTTGTTAAAAATTTTATAAAATTCATCTTTCGATTTATTATCTTTAGAATAGCTAATAGTGATGGGCTTTTCTGCTTCCTCGTATGATTGATACATACTATTATATCACATATCAATGATAAGCACACTTACCTAATCGGGTGGGTAATACTTTTTTTAATAAAGAAAATATTTGTAGCATTAAAAGTACCTATCAACACTATTCTCGTAGACACAATTGTAGTTATCGAAGATAAGCTCAATGTTCTTTAGTTTATAAAAACTTGAAAAAAATAAAGCTTATAATATTATAGTGATCTTTTTTATTAACAAATAATTAAATATTATCGCAGTAATTGAATAAGAAGACTTTAAATAAACTTAAATTTTATGGAGGGTTGGCAATGAAGAGTAATGAAAAGCTGCATTTTTCAGAAAAAGTTAGATTCAAAGATTATAAAACAGAGAAAATTCAAATAGCCAATATATAATAAAAGAATTACAAAATAATATTATATTTATATCATAAATACTTATGACAAAATTTTAATTAAAAAGGAAAAAGGAGAAATGTATTGACAAAATAATATTATATTAATATCGTAAATACTTCAATAATCAATGTTGGTTTATAACTTCACAATTTGAGAAATATAATATTCCACTAATAATTAATGCTTATCATACCTTTTTTTGGTTAGAATGCATTATTATTTATTATTAAATATAGTAATATTATAACATAATATAATATGATGTGCATATTCAAATTATGTCATTACTTTTTGTCAATGTTACGTTAATTTTCTACAATAAACCAGTAATTTGTTTTCAAATGATATAAAAAAAATGAGTGTAAGAAATGACACATTATTTTCATCTCTCTCATGATCAAATCAATAGTCGGAAATGGTTATCTAATAAAAATTTCCATCTAATGCTCAAATTTTTTTATAAATTAAAGAAAATTTTAGTAATAGATTTTGATCAAAATTTAAGTGATTCCCAATCCTCCATATTCCTTACGCAGACATACAAAGCTCTATTTAACTTTAAGGAAAGTTTCATGACTATTGTTCTGTCCGTTCCATACAAAATCTCTTATACTTCTATCAATCTTCTTAGAATACTCTTATAGGGAAGAATGATATGCTAAAGTAGGAAAAATGAGTATATGACAAAAATAAATAAACAAAAACATACTTATTTTAAAGTTTATGTGCATTAGAAATGTTAGCGGGGTCTAAGCTATGGGGGCAGATCATCTGTACCCCTTATTCTGTGCCATCTGTCTCTTTTTGATTTCAACCATTCAATTTATTGCATTAG
The DNA here is from genome assembly GCA_027563885.1 of Erythroxylum longipes. NCBI lineage: Eukaryota > Viridiplantae > Streptophyta > Magnoliopsida > Malpighiales > Erythroxylaceae > Erythroxylum > Erythroxylum longipes. Next base: position 13,199 of record JAOQMS010042375.1, read on the forward strand.
ATGGTTGAGATCAAATAGGTACTGGGTAGGTACAGAATAAGGGGTACAGAAGATCTGTACCCCTAAGCTATATCTGTTAATGGGGTCAAATTATATTGACTTAAAAGATGTGTAGTACTAATATCTGGATCTACACTCCATAATACATAAGCTTTTTCTTTTGACTTTGAGATTATTATTTCGCTCAACTCTACCAGTGACATTTTTTATTGTAATTAATTAATAACGGATCTAGAGATAGTTCTATTGATGTTTTAGTGCTGCATCGGTTGTTTATCACTATATTGTATTATAAAAATAAGCAGAAATTTCATGTGCAAGAGTCCTGCCATATATAATTACACAACTGTTCAATCAAAGTTGAAGCTCTGTTTGGTTGAGAGGTTGAGGATAGAATGAAATAGAATGTAACACACTTCCATCGTTTGGAAAGAAGTTTTATAATTAAATGAGATAGAAGCGGAAGGTTCCATGTTACGTTCCATTCCATCCTAAACAGTGAAAATAAGAAACCTCCGATTTGGGGGGTTTAAGATGGAGTGTAAACTAATAAATACAAACTACCTAATACTCTCTCAATAATTTTTTGTAATAACACCTGTGACCAAGTCATAATATTATATATTAAATAGAATTAATATATTAGATAGAATAGAATAATATTTAACATAATAAATTTTATTAAATAATTAATAAT
>JAOQMS010042376.1:0-13895 GCA_027563885.1 Erythroxylum longipes
GTCCAATTTACCCTTGTCATTTTAGCCATATACCGAAAATGCCCTCATTTTCTTCTCATGTCTTCTTGCCATAACTACTATGCTTATGTTAATGAAGACAATATTCATGGGTCCGACATATAACATAAATCTTCAAAGAAACTCTTTCCTCACTCTCCATTCCTTCATATTTGGTGTTTTGTATTTTCCTATAGAGAAAGAAGGATTATAGAGAGAGAAATGCATCACACTGAAAAAAGAAAGAAGAAAAAATTGACATTATATACAAAAGCTTTAAAGCAGAGATCTTGACAAAGTTTTGGGGAGATAGAGAGGCGAAAAGAGAGGTTTGTCCATTGAATAAGGTTTGATAGAGAGGTGAAGAGAGAGGTTTGTCCATTGAATGAGGTTTGTCCCTTTAAAAAATGCCCAGTTCATACTTTTGTGTTTATTTTTATTAGTATTGTTGAATGCTATCTTTTGATTTTCGTTTACAAATTAGTGTTGATTTTTATTACTAATGTTTAGGTTATGGATGGAGAATTATTTTGAGAGTTATATGTTTTTTCCTTCTTGTTTGTTAACTTTCAGGTTGCTAGTTCTGTAGGTAAGGGGCGTTTGAAATTTGTTTTAAAATGTAGGAAATCTTAATTGTTGGGTTTGCATGAATGACGGACTTGTGCTAAGATACGAGTATAGTCAAACCAGTGGTCTTACTCTTACTTTAAATTCTACCATTCTATGCAAACACACACTCAAGTTAGTGGGATATAATGTAAAAATTGTCCAACAAAGGGTTAAAGCATTGAAGATGGCTCGACATGTGTTATTTACTTTAAGTGTGGTGAGAGTTAAGATGGACTGTAGGAAACATTTTTCTTGAGATATTTTTTTGTTTATTTATTTTTTGTTATAACCAGTTAGCGTTTGGTAATATCAATTGCAAACTGGCTTTTGGTATAACATCTCTTGAAGTAGTGCACTTTTCGTTTTAGTAAATGGTTTATCATTTGAAATAGTGACATAAGATCACATAATTGCCATGTCCGTTCAAACATGCATTCCTTCACACAAGATAACAATGCTTGCTTCAACTGCATTTCAGGTATGACATTAGAGAAACATTCTAAAAAATTGCATATTCTAGCAAGTTGATGGTAGAGGATCATACTACTTGGTGTGATTAGTGGGTGATGGTAGTATTTGTGCTTTGTACCCATATTCTATGCTTTTATCATTTTCTCTTCTTCTTTTATTTACGTTATTTAACATAGTGAACGTCACAAATTCTTGTTTGTAGTGTTTTACATTTTATCTTGATAGGTTTACAGTCTTGTGAAGGATGACTAAAAATAAAGCAAACCCGCTCACAAACTCCTTAACAGTAGATCACTACCGAATTAAAATAAGTACTTGCATTTATGTTTTGTGGACACAGTGAAGGAACATAATTTGTGTAGCTAGTTTTCTAGGAATTATGAAGTTCTATTATTTCTTAAGGCTTTAATTATATGCTTAAGTTTCAACTTCTAATATCTAAAGCCACCTAGCTTTTAGGCCTACTTCTGTTCATTATTTTAACATTATCTTCCCTTGCAAATATAAACAATGTTTGCAGAGTCACTTACGAGAAAATGTCAGTTAAATCCATTACAACATTGAACCCCATTACAATGTAATATTTGACAACATTATGCACATGCACCAGCGTCAATATATCTAATAACCCCATTACTAGCATTGTATCAAAATTTCGAAGCATAAGTGACTCAATCCCCTTATTGAGTTCTTCAGCATCCCACGGATAAGTTCGTACATCCATATGTCATAAATATTGAAGGCATATTAGGTCAATCAGGCTGTCATTTTACTACCATTTGGCGATAGGGTTGCTTATCACTGAATAAGCACATAAGAATTCTAAAACACGTAACTTTTAATTTCTCTTAATTTGGACTTTTTAAACACATTTAATGATCATTTTTTTCGGAGGGTACATGAAAAATGACAAACTATACAATATTGTTTATCATTAGTTATGATTTTATATGAATAATCGTTGCCTCCAAAAGTTCAGAACCATCTGACAGAATATATCCAAATATAAATTCAAAAATGAATATTTATTTCTCATGGAATAAATAAAAAATAAATAAGAGAAAATGGCCTTACTGATACAAGGTTCCGAGGTTATGATAAATCGCCTGATTAAAGTTGTTGCCTTCAAAGCCACTGACCAACCACGAGATGTTTCCATTAAGCTTAAATGAAGCTACTATGCAAATCGAATCTCTAGCCTGGTCTGGCCCTTGTTCCATCTTTTTGTCTCTGCTAATTAGCATCGCAACTCATACGCGAAGTTAAAAAATAAAAAATCATGTTAAATTTTCCCCCAAAAAATTAGAAAATAAACGAATATGTGACAATCCTATTGCTACTAAGAATAGCAGCAGTGTTTGTGGATCCATTGATGGAAGAACCATTGCTAGATTGAGAAGAATAAAAGGCCATGATTTGATGCACAGAGTTAGTGACTTTGGCTTGTAGCTTGAAGACGTTATGAATATTTATTTCTCAACAAAGACCATTATGCATATACACCAGCAAATCATAAGCACAAGAAAAAGAGAGACCAACTATTTTCACAATCAGATAATATACATCCATAGAGTCGTTATATCTATTCTTAATATGAAAAATTTTTCACTTACCTTCCTTCTTTGTTGCCATAAGTCAATGGTAGTTTGTTGTAGTGAACTCATAAAATTCATCATTGTCCATAGCACAAAAGCTAGATAACATCTAAATAGTATTCACACAGAAACATTCCAAACCAAAATCTTCTTTTATCATTATAATTTTCTAAACTAGAGAAACCAAAGGTTAGAGCTTTTCATACCATCATTTGACACTTAATCTGGGGTTGAAGAGGGATTTAATGTTTAAAAAACCTAGACTTCTCGCCCAATATTTTCTTTCAAAGCTGCAAACTTTGCCTGATGTAACCTATCAGAGTTGGCATATGCATAAGAAGAAACTAGGGACACCAGTTTTCAATTGAAGTTAAAAATATGGTAAAAATGAACCTTGTAAATTGAAGTAGAAATCCAAAAGAAACAATAGAGTGATAAGGAAACATAGGTTAGAAGAAAGCATAATGGCACTGAGGATGGTGTCTTCATCCTTAAGATTGTGGCAATATCTCACAAGTTTTTACCCAAAAATTGAACTTATAAATGAAAGCAAAAGAAATGATTCTCCTCTATATTTGGCCATACATCCACTTGATATCTCTCTTTTTTTTTTGGTTTTCCAAGCAAACTAATCACTGCAACAGTGTTAGATGTTTGTTTTTTATTTTCCTCTCTCTCTCTCTCTCTTTGTTGATTACCTTGCCATTTGAAGAAATATAAGGTCCTAACAACTATGTTTTTGTAACTAATATTGTCCATTCCACCTAACTTCATTCCCTTCCTATCATAATAAAACCCTTCCCAACCTTTCTTTCACACACACATCAAGCACAAGGATCACTCTTTGCTTCTTACGTTTTCTCAAACCTTGTTAAGCAATATAACATACTAGAGTTCGGAACCCACAAATATGACGACATGATTTTTTTTCTCCATCTTGTTACTTCTGTTCTTCGTACTCCATGTTTGGTTCATCTTATTTGCTTCAAACACTAGTTTAGTTTTTCTATAAACTAATAAAAACAAAAAGTACGGTAACATTCTTTAGACCTTTCAAATAGCTTCATCACCTCAAAGGCTATAGACAACAACATATATATAGAAGGGCTTCTTCCTTTGCATATTGTATTAATTCGATGATTCTTCAGAGGTTGTATCAGTGAACCATGTCTTCCTCGAGCGATGGTGCATTTCCAAGCATCAAATCAGGCATTCTTTAACTCATTAAGCGAGGAAGAGAAGCCAAATTGGTGAAGTTTCATATATTGCTAAGATATCTACAATCTTTCTTTTTCTACAAGAAAATACCAAACATAAAATACGAAGGAATGGAAAGTGAGCAAAGTTCTTTGAAAGTTTTTGTTATATATTTTTTCTCTAAAAAAAGAATAAAATTAATCTATGGACTTTTCACTGCGTCATTAGTACACGTTGCAGAGAGAATGCCACATTAGGTACCTCATTCAGGCTTAACGGTGCATATATAAGATGTTGGAAAATCCCGATGTGTGCATCATATACACATGGTGCGGAAAACAAAAAATTTGTTTCGGGACTTTCCCGAAGTCCAGGATCTATATGCCTATACAAGGAAATACCATTAAACCTAGCTGAAAATTCCCAATTCACATACATGTTCATAACACACACATATATATAGGAATTCATGGCATTTACACAAATCAATCATTCATATAATAACTATGTACCTTGTATGTAATCTCCTTCGTTCTTCAATCTTCTACTCGTTGGGTTGTCGCAAACCACGACGACCAAAACATACAGTCTCTGATGGTATTCACGCAAAGATCAAAGAAACTAACTGAATCAAACTCTTTGATCCGAAAATGGCTAGAACAAAGACAAGAGAGCTTGCTCTCTTCTTTGTTCTATAGAGAGCAAAACCGTGAAACAAAATGAAGAGGAAGAAGATGAGAAAGAGGAGGAGAATTAGGTGAGAATCATGAAGATTGCTTACTTAACCATTTTCAGTATTATCATCATCTTACTTGCTTTTTGTTTTTGTCTTTTATCATTTAAAGACAATAAATACATAACTTTAAAAAAGCCTCCCTCATCTTCCACATTGCACATATCATATATATATTATATATAAATGTTGAGGTGGTCCAGTCACACTGAGGTTGGTCCTACCGGGTCCCGAGTCAAAAAAAACACCGGAGACCTGTTTTAGCAATATCGACTTCGCGATCTCATCGGGACATATCCCGATCTCATTGGGATCCATTTGGTTCTATTGCTCTCCATATAATGGATCTCTATCCAAAACCATTTTACGAATCCTCCGAGTCACTCTTATGCCTGTGACCCACTAGGTTCCCAGTTATATTGGCCACTTAGATTAACACTTAATCCAAGTAAGTCATGAGCGGCATCTAGCAACACATGATGACCCCCAGTTAACTGGAAAGTAAGTGGTTTGACGAACGAACCTGTGCTCGTCATGAACCATCTCATGAACCCTCCTATCGACAATTATTGTGCAATTCGTCCTTTTACCATCCTATACCCCACTTGGTTATGAGTATGGGTAAAGTGTCAACTCTCACTAAACTGACTACGTCAAATCTAGCCCAAGTGATATCAGTTCTCATCCTGGGATTACTTTATAAGTCAATGAAGGCATTCTTCATGACACTTGTACTCTAGCTAGAGATTTCCCAGTAATGATCCCGACAAAAGGTCGTGGGTATCAGCTTCTGTTATCATAGAAGTGGTGAATCCTCTATTGGCTACTCAATTACCTTCGAATACCTCAACCTGTACCTAATCACCACCTTACGAGCTACCTCTGTAAGGTAACAAGGAATGGAGTCAAAGCACATAATCAGTATCCAAGATATCCTTGAGTACCTCAAGTCTAAGGATATTTGCACCATTGCTATGATGAGATTATCACTGACATTAGAATAGGACATCCATGTGATGATCTCACGGTAGGTCATCCAATGTACTTCCTACCTCTAGTAAGCATCCACATCTTAACTCTAAACATCTCATGTTTACAGTTTCTAAGATCCACCACTCGATCAAATCAAGGAGTTTGACATGTACTAGTTTATCTGGATTAATGATGTCTAGTCTCGTTAATCCTATAACTAGGGATAATTTAAATACTGATATAATTGCGCATGATAGGAATCTCAGTAGTATGATCACATCATAATTTCCTTCATGCTATGTCATATATCATGGACTTCATTAATTTTCTTATAGATCAATATCAATTCATAAATAATGAATACCAAATTAATGAAATAATCTTTTCTTTATTATTGAAAATAAAGTCTATACACAACTTTGTATAAAACACTACTCTAACAAATCTTCCACTTGACCTAAATCCAATCTCCTTGGTATCTAATACCATCAGCGAGTACATGAGAATCGAAACTATTCTGTGACAATGGCTTCATCAATGGATCAACAATATTCTACTCAGTGGGAATTCTCTTTATCCGTACATCACCTCGATCAATGATCTCCCTGATCAGATGATATTTGTGTAGTGCGTGCTTGGACTATTGATGAGACCTTGGTTCCTTCACCTGTGCAATAGCCCCATTGTTGTCACAATACAACTGTATAGGGCCATCACTGCTAGGAACCACACCAAGTTCAGTAATGAACTTCTTGATCCAAACTACTTCCTTTACTGCGTTTGAAGCCGCAATGTACTCTACCTCAGTTGTTGAATCGACAGTTGTCTCTTGTTTGGAACTCTTCCAACTAACCGTCCCACTATTCAATGTGAATATATAACCTGATTGGATTTGAAATCATCCTTATCAGATTGAAAACTATCATATGTATGCCCGCTAACTTTTAGATTTCCATCTCCATATATCAAGAAAACATCCTTAGTACTTTGTAAGTACTTGAGGATGTTCTTAACAGCCACCCAGTGACCCTCACCAAGATCTGATTGGTATCTTCTCGTAACACTTAGAGCATATGATACATTGGGTCTTGTACATAGCATAGCATAGCATACATGATAGATCCTACTGTAGATGCATACGGCGTCATATTCATGTGTGTCCCATAAGTGTTATCCCATGAGTCATGGGAAGATAACCTCTCTTGGACTACTCCATGCTAAACCTCTTTAGTATCTTGTCTATGTATGTTGAATGTGAAAGACTAAGAAACCTTTTTGATCTATCTCTATAGATTTTTATCCTGAGGATATAAGTTGCTTCACCAAGATCTTTCATGGCAAATTGTTTAGACAACCAAATCTTCACAAATTGTAGTATAGAGACATCGTTCCCTAGTAATAATATGTCATCTTCATATAGCATAAGGAATACAATTGCACTCCCACTAGCCTTCTTATACATACAGGGTTCATCCAGATTTTATGAGAAATCAAGCTCTTTCATTATCTCATCAAAGCGGATATTCCAACTCCTGAATGCTTGTTTCGATCCATAGATGGATTTTTGAAGCTTGCATACCTTTTCGCCATCATAAGAGATGAAACCCCTCTGGTTGCGTCATATACATATCCTCGGCTAAATTTCCATTTAGGAAAGTTGTCTTCACATCCATTTGCCATATCTCATAATCATAATGAGCGGTAATGGCTAGGAGTATCCTAATGGATTTAAGCATTGCTACTGGGATGAAAGTTTCTTGGTAGTCTATTCCTTGTCTTTGACAGAAACCTTTGGCCACAAGCTTTACTTTATAGGTAATCACATTACCATCCATGTCAGTTTTCTTTTTGAAAACCCATTTACAGCCTGTGGGTTTTATTCCTTCGGGTGTCTCAACCAAAGTCCATATTTGGTTTTCATACATGGAATCCATTTTTGCTTTCATGGTGCTAAGCCATTTCTCAGACTCTGAACTCTTCAGAACCTCTTCATAGGTAGTAGGCTCATTATATTCTATGAGCAATGCGTCATTCTGTTCAATCACAAGAAATCCATATCTCTTGGGAACAGAGCGTATCCTACATGTTCTATGAACTTCCTGTGTTGAACAAGGTTGAACTGTTACTTCATCTATATGAGTCACAGTCTCAGGTTCAGGCAATTGATCCGTGTCCGTTTGAGCATCTTGAACTTCTTCAAGTTTAATTTTGCTCCCACTATCTTCTTTTAAAAGAAACTCTCTCTCTAAAAAGACAACATGCTTTGAAACAAACACTTTTTATTCCTCAGTAACGTAAAATTGATATCCCATTGTTTTTTTAGGATATCATACGAACAAACACTTATCAGACTTTGCATCAAGCTTATGTGACTGTATTCGCTTCACCTAAACCGGACATCCCCAAACTTTCAACTAAGAAAGATAGAATTTTTTTAGTCCACATCTCATATGGAGTAACATCAATTGTCTTTGATGGAACTCTATTTAGCAAATAAACAGTTGTCTCGAGTGCATACCCCTAAAAGGATTTTGGTAAATTTGAAAAGCCCATCATCAACCGTACCATGTCCAACAAGGTTTGGTTTCTCCTTTTGGCCACACCATTGTGTTGTGGTGTGTAAGGTAGAGTCCATTGAGATAAAATCCCATTATCTATGAGATAATCTAAAAATTCTTGGTCTATGTATTCCCCACCTCGATCGGATCGTAATGTCTTGATACCATTCCCAAGTTGGTTTTCAACTTCCTTTCTGAATTGTTTGAATTTTTCAAATGCATCAAATTTGTATCTCATCAAATACAGATACCCATATCGAGATTAGTCATCGAAAAAGGTAATGAAGTAAAGAAAACCACTTCTGGCATGGATGGACATCGAACTACATACATCTGAATGTATTAGGTCTAATACTCTAGTCGCCTGTTCACCCTTTCCCTTAAAGGGTAACTTAGTCATCTTGCCTAATAAACAGGATTCACACATCATATGATTCATAATCAAATGACCCTAAACTACCACTCTTGTAGAGCTTAGTTATGTGTCTCTCATTTATATGGCCAAGGCAACAATGCCATAAGTAAGTTGATTTTAAATTATCTTGTTTATGCCTTTTTGTGTCATTGAAATTCATAATTGGATGCGACATATCTAATATGTAAATTCTATTGCATAATGTACCAGTACCACAAAGCATTCTATTGAAACTAATAGAATAACCATTGCTATTGAAATTCAAATGGAAACTAACTTTATTTAAACAAGAAATAGACAATATGTTCTTTGTTAAAATAGGTACAAAATAACAATCATCCAGTTTAATTGCAAGCCCACTGGGGAGTGACAAAAAATAAGTGCCTATTGCTAATGCAACAACTCTTGCTCCATTGCCATGCGCAGATCTAGTTCTCCCTTTATAAGATTTATATTGTTCCTGAGGCCCTGCATATCATTATATATGTTTGAGCCATAACTAGTATCTAATACCCATATGTTATGATTAGAAACAGTATTAACCTCAATGACAAACATACCTAAAGGAGCTGAGGCATCTGATGTCTGCTTCATTTTCAAGGACTCCAGATAGACTTTATAGTTTTGCTTCCAGTGGCTATTCTTGCCACAATGGAAGCAAGTTCCTTTCGGCCCAGTCTTTTTGAGCTTCTTTTTGGCTGCACTTTCTTTTGGTTTCTTGGACCTTTTCTTCTTTAGGTTCTTTTTTTTGAACCAGAAGAAGAAAATTCCACCACTAGCACTAGCTTGTTATCCTACTTGATGGCTTGCTTTGCTATCTTGAGTAGATTGATTAACTCATGGACTATCGTAGAGATTTGGGTCATCCGATAGTTCAACATAAACTTTGAATAACTATCAGACAATCCAACCAGAATTAAGTCAACACTTAATTCATAGTCCATAACAAAACCCAAAGTGACCAACCTCTCAATATAACCATTCATGTTCAGTGCATACTGCAATGTAGATTTCCCCAGAGTCCTCTTAGTCGTGAAGAGTAGCCTTAAGGCCTCAAACCTTTTAGATGGAGCTTGCTCATCAAAAAGCTCTCTAAGATGAAACACTATAGTATTATCATCCATAGACTCATGCTGCTTTTGCAGCTCTGGTGACATAGAGGCTAGCATAATACAGGTAGCCAAGTCACTATCTTTGAGATGCTTACGATATGCTCTCGGATCTCATCAGAAGCATCAGTAGTAGGGGGATCAGGAAGTGGAACGTCTAGGACATAACCTAGCTCCTCAGATCTGAGAATAATTCTCAAATTTCTCAGCCTATTAAGAAAATTGGGTCTATTCAATTTCTTTGAATCCATAAGTGAGCGCAAATTCATACTGAAAGACATTTTCAATCAACCTAAATGTGAAGAGAGAAAGAATGTTAGAATATAAATATATGCATGATCATAGGGACTTGCATGCATGCATATAACTCCCACTAGTTTCACAAAATCCATAGCCCTCACTACAAATCCAAGAAAAATTATGACAAAGTGTCCTAGTGGGTCGATATCTGACATTACTAAGAATGACCTTGGGTTTACCCAACAAGCCAACTTAGGTCAATCAGTAGGTATCGGTCATATCAATTGTATCATAGCTGTAACTATCATCTACAGCTATCAACTTGTGATGTCTACATACACATTGGGTTATCAACTCTTAATGTGTGTACTTTTGATGTACACTACCCAATTGCGTCTCTGTCTACGTTGACCTTGAGTTTACTCAACAAATCAACGCTTCTAGTGAAAACCGACCCATTAATTTGAAAATCTTATTTCCATGGTTCGAACATATCCGTATAGAGCGAGCTTGGGTTTACCCAACAACCCTACTCTAAAAGAATTCTAGTTCTCCCCATATTAATGGAAGGCTTTAGTTTTCATATTATATGTGAGGGATTTCATATTCTAGTCTCATCTAAGTCGTAAGATTATAGTCACAATGATTATATGGTATGATTTAGGATGTTTCATCAATCACATTGAATCTATATCCATAACCATCCATCATCCCTCCTAACCAACCCTAGCATGCATTCTTTAATGCTACCATCTCACAAGGTTTTCTTGTATAGGTTGTGACGTGTTATGCATCTAAAGATTTGACGTTCGATTCAACTTTTGAATCGAATTGCTCTCTAATGTTGGCATCGACTAATTTCTCAATCCGTATGTTTTCAATTCCAATTCAAAATGCCAATGTACCGAGTGTAATATCCTCTGATGTACCATTAAACACTTTAATTGTTTCATGCTTGCCATATCTAGTCATACTAGACATGAAATACTTGAAATAGATTAATACAATATTAATCTCTTAGATTTCCAAATAATTTGAGAACATCAAACTATCACCCTAAGTATCTCTAGGTAATCTCGACTTCATCAAGACTACTTCGGCAGTTGTCACATAACTTGTGATGGCTAAAACAATCAAGACAACTGAATATACCAACGAGACGCTAATTTGACATATTTGACATCCAAAAATTTTTTGAAACCCAATTTCAAGCAAATCAATTTGGCATGCGTACAACATCAAAATAACATATTTCTGATCACATAAAAAAAGATTCGAGTCATTGAAACCAAAAAACACACAATCACCACTTCAAACAAACCAAGTCCAGTAGTTTTCTCAAAAAATGTCCAGATCTGTCTTTGTTTGAAAAAATCATTGAAAAAATTTCGATAAATACTGAGAAAATTACACAACAACCAGAACAGTAGGGAATTTATTAGCAAAAACATATCAAATCACATTGATAAAATTTTTCCTTCCATAAACATATTCAGCAACATCTCGTGAGGAAATCTAGGCAAGAAATTTTCAAAAACAATATCTCTATACTGATTTCGAATTCAACACAATCAGAATGCACAATTGTCACAACCAATCGGTAGCATCACACATGTTACGATTTCTCCTTTATAGGGGCACAAGTAGCTCTGATACCACTGTTGGAAAATTATGGTGCGTGCATCATATACACGTGGTGCAAAAAACAAAAAATTTGTTCTAAGACTTTCCCAAAGTCTAGGATCTATATGCCTATATAAGGAAATATCATTAAACCTAGCTAAAAATTCCCAATTCACATACATGTTCATAACACATATATATATAGGAATTCATGGCATTTATTCAAATCAATCATTCATATAATAACCATGTACCTTGTGTGTAGTCTCCTTCGTTCTTTGATCTTCCACTCATTGGATTGTCATAAATCACAACGACCAAAACAAACCGTCTCTAACGGTATTCACGTAGAGATCAAAGAAACTAACTGAATCAAACTCTTTGATCCGGAATGGCTAGAACAGAGACAAGAGTGATAGCTTTCTTCTTTGTTCTATGGAGAGCAAAACCATGAAAGAGAATGAAGAGGAAGAAGATGAGAAAGATGAGGAGTATTATGTGAGAATCGTGAAGATTGCTTACTTAACCATTTTCATGATTATCATCATCTTACTTGCTTTTTGTTTTTGTCTTTTATTGTTTGTCTTTTATCATTTAAAGACAATAAATACATAACTTTAAAAAAGCCTCTCTCATCTTCCACGTTGAACATATCTTATATATATATGCTGAGGTGGTCCAGTCATACTAGGGTCAGTCATATCAGGTCCCGAGTGTGGAAAAAAACACTGAAGGCCTGTTTTAGTAATATCAATGTTGCGATCTCATTGGGACATATGCCAATCTAATCAGGATCCGTTTAGTTCTATTGCTCTCCATATAGTGGATCTCTATCCAAAATCATTTTACGAATCCTCCGAGTCACTCTTATGCGTGTGACCCATTAAGTTCCTGGTTATATTGGCCACATGGATTAACACTTAATCCAAGCAAGTCATGAGCAGCGTCTAGCAATACATCATGACCTCCAATTGACTAGAAAGTGAGTGGTTTGACGAACGAACCCATGCTCGTCACGAACCATCTTATAAACCCTCCCATTGACAATTGTTATGCAATTCGTCCTTTCACCATGCTATAACCCACTTAGTTATGAGTATGGGCAAAGTGTCAACTCTCACTAGACTGACTACGTCAAATCTAGTCCAAGTGATATTAGTTCTCGTTTTAGGACTCATTACTCTATATGTCAATGAAAACATTGTTTATGACACATGTACTCCAGCCAGAGATTTCCAAGTAATGACCCCGATAAGAGGCTATGGGTAATCTTCTTCTATCACAGAAATGGTGAATCCTCTATTGGCTACTCAATTATCTTCGAATACCTCAACCTATACCCAATCACCACCCTATGAGCGACCTCAAGACAATAAGGAATGGAGTCAAAGCACATAATCAGTATCTAAGATATCCTTAAGTACATCAAGTGTAAGGATACTTGCACCATTACTATGTTAAGATTATTACTAACATTAGAATAAGACATCCATATGATGATCTCATGGTAGGTCATCCAATGTACTTACTACCTCTAGTAAACATCCATATCTCAACTCTAAACATCTTATTATAGTTTCTGAGATCCACTGCTTGATCGAATCAAGGAGTTTGACATATGCTAGTCTATCCGAATCAAAGATGTCTAGCCTCATTAATCCTATGACTAGGAATAATTTAGATACTGACATAATTGCACATGATAGGAATCTTAGTGGTATAATCACATCATAATTTCGTTCATGCTATGTCATGTATCGTGGACTTCATTAATTTGCTTACAGATCAATATCAATTCATAAATAATGAATACCAAATTAATGAAATATGCTTTTTCTTTATTATTGAAAATAAAGTCTGTACACAACTTTATACAAAACACACTAAAGGCGATTGCCTTTAGGGCACTACTCTCACATAAGATCGCCAGATTTCCCTCCAAAATAGCCTAACATCGAGTAGATTCGATAACATTTAAATGTTAATTGAGCAGGTTAAAATATTTGGCCCTAAATTAATCAAACCAAAACACCTTAGCCTCAAATTGGGCATTTAGCCCAAAATTCAATATGGTTATATGAGAATTGAGAATTGAGCTCGTATAGAAAATAAAGCTTGAAATTTGAATTGTGTTAGGATTCCTTATTGAATAGGAAGTAATACTATATGTTAGTTTGGATATGCTATCCTGGTTGTATAGGATTTATAAAAAATGTTCAACAATAGGATATAAATTAGGAACCCTTTTTTACTAGAATAAAGGTTCTAAAAACTCTATATTTATATATATATAGAGAGAGAGAGAGTTTTTAGCTATATATATATATATATATATATATATATATAGAGAGAGAGAGAGAGAGAGAGAGAGAGAGA
>JAOQMS010042377.1:0-13887 GCA_027563885.1 Erythroxylum longipes
CATTATATATCTCATACATAATGAATGCATGGCAAAGCCTAGGGTTGGCAATTTTCTAAATGACATGCAATGACATAATATCTCATATTATTTGCATTCATTTATCCATTCATCATATGAACTAATAAGCTACTTTTGATTGTCCATCCTAGCAACATAAATACAATTACAAGGCTTTTAGGCCCAACAAAATCTTCTTAGACTTGGATCTTCAGCTTCGAACTCTTTGCTCATATGACCCAACCCATTTGGTAAAAAGTGCATAATGGCCTTTCTTTTCCAACAAAAATTTGACTTTCACAAAACCGAAATTTGTCTAAAAGAAAACAAAAATCTGCACTTGTTTTTCACAAAAACCGAAGCTTATTAATATGACATAAAAAATTCCAAAACTTGTAAAAACAAAAATTTTGGATTTTCATTTAACCGAAAAAAAATTTTAAAACAAAATTCCAGCCCTTTGGTTTTCACAAAACTGAAATTTGGCCAAGACACCATAATCAAAACCGAAACTTTACCTCTTCATTTCTTCAATCCATGACTTCTTCATCTTCATCAATACATGATTTTGTACATTACATAATCAAAGAAAACAGAAAAATGAAACCAAGGAGGAAACATGACGATGAAAGGCCACCCTCCTTATTAGAAACCAAATGAAGAAAACTTACATGATAACTTTATAATCTATACAACCAAAAGAGCAAAACATACACCATATATATTTCTATCACATTTTTATGCAACATATAAAAATTGCCAACCCATTCATCACATATAGGAACCGAATCATGCATAAGAAAATGGCTGTAATACCAATTATTGGATCAAAAACTTAAGCATGCAAGATTTGGCTAAAATGGTAGATTTCAAAACTTTTTTTTTAGAAATCAAATTTTAAAGGAAGCAATATAACCAAATTAACATGTCAAGCCATACATGATACAGTATAAGGAAAATATTTAACATAAGAACAAGATGGTAGAAATATACCAACTCCTTTGCTACAGCTTTAACTCCTCGCTGTGCTATCCTATCCTCGGCAATGTATCCTCTCCTAGGTGATGTATCCTCGACCAATCCGATCTACCACTTGTTCTCCTTGGATAACTTAGTTAACAAGATCCTTTGGTGGGAAAGGAGAAGAAAACTTGAAGAGATTTTGCCTTAGAAAAGGAAGCTAAAGATGAGACACCTCCAATGCAAATTTCGGCTATCTCATACAAGATAAGAGAGAGAGAGATAAAAATTCAATAACCCCTTGTATTCTTTCTCTTAATTTCAGTTAAGCCTCAAAGAAAGAAGTAAAGTGCATCTAATGCATCACATCCTTCCTTAATCAATCATAAAGAAGCCAATAAATGAAACTCTTCTCATTTGTTTTAAGATGGCTATATGAAAAGACCAATAACCTAAAATGATACATCTCATTTTCGATTTTATGATGAAAGAAGGAAGAGGGTCCATCAAATGCACCTCTTTCTTCTTTAATCCAATGATTGTTAAATGGTTACATGCTATCATTAAAAGACAACCATTAAACCATTTAATGATAAGGTTATAACTTCATTTAGTGATGATAAAGCATGTTAAAAACCATCTTAAATGTAGCAAACCAATGATAAATGTGCAGCCGCACATTTAGCCCACTAAAACCGAAAATCCACCTCCTTTTATCGTTAATAACTTTGATTTAATTTAATTAATCAAATTAATCAAATTAAACCAAATTCTAGCCCATTTCTAAATGTTCATTTGGGATTCTAATTAAAGTAAGCCCAACATTCAATCATAGGCTTTAAAATCTCTATTTGTATTTCTTACTTTGCTTGATAACCTTCCTAGAAGCCAAATGGAGAATCTAATTGGACTTATATAATTCAAGCTATAATAAGCCCGGAATTAATTTAATCTCATTAGAATTAATTCCAGCTTATTAACTAAATGTCATTCCACTAAAGACAATGAGTTGAACTCTTGAATTACTAAATATTATGAGAACACATGTTTCAAATAAGATGTCCAATTGCAAACTCTACTATGAACCATATTATAGCCATTCGCACAATACAGGGTAAAATTATCGCTTTGCCCTTATGTTGATTTTTCCTTCTAGATCTCCCGTTTTACTCTATATGGTGATTAACACCCAAGATCTCATCTTGGTGTTAAGACTTGATAGGTAGCTAGCCCATCAAACTACTGGCGTCATTTTAATCACCAACCTCCATAAAACATCTAGAAGTGATCATATCACTATGAACTCTTTATTTGAGTGAATGTTCCCTGATACATGTTTCAATTAATAATTCCAACATTCAGACACTGGATTGATACTCTATAAAAATCCATTCTGATCATATCAAGAATTATAATGAAACATATATAAGTTCACCACTTATCAAGATTGTGGTCCATAATAAACGAATGCTTAAGTGTATGTTTTAAGATTAAAGTAACGGCCTACTTTATTCTTTAAAAAATACATGATTCCAGATTCATTTAATAGTTCCATTATCAATAGTCAACTACTATCATGATATCAAACTTATCATTCCCTTGAAGTAAACTCTTTTACTTACATGGAGATAAATAGCAACACTACAGTCTAAACCATAATCGAGCGACCAACTTGAATATGCAACTGTGAATCAATTATTTTAGATTATAATAATATACATGTTTCCCATACATCTTTGTGTATATGTATATTACTTACAAAAGAATCTCGGTACCTTATAACTAGTTTTATTATGCTCATACATATAAAACCAAACTCTTTTGTTTTATTAATAATAAATATTTTCATTACAAAAAGTAACTGGAAGAAAATTAAGTTATAAGTAAATACACTTGCTTTCCAGGGCACTATATTTACATAACTCCAACATAAGTAATGTAAATAACTTCATCATTCAAACTAATAAAAAAGGCTTTAAGAAAAATGGGATACATGTTAATAATGGGGTGATACTCAATAAAAAAGGCTAAGGATCAAAATTGATTACTCCTAAAGGTTAAAATATGGATGGATAATTATCAAAGAAATAGGCTTAAACAACTATTGAATCTAAGTGCCTTTATCACTTTAAAGCTTCTAATTTAACATATGTGGTCTCAATATACATAATAAAAGCAAGTTCTAGAACTATCCAACTATGCACGATAACACATATGAAAGAATAAAAGAGCTTAAAATTTTATTTATTTTGCTCTTACGCTTAAAAACTTACACAAAAATGGTTATATGTGTGTAGATAATATGCAATTTTTCCCATTGACAAAGACTACGCAAATCATCAAGGAAATTACAAACTTTCAGCAACATGATGGGGAGTCATTATATGAAGCTTGGGAGAGGTTCAAAGAGTTGCAAAGAAGCTGCCCACACCACAACCTTCCAAGGGAGTTCTTACTATAAACATTCTCTAATGGTGCGAACCAAACTACAAGAGGGACAATAGATGCAGGGTCATTGATGAGAAAACCATTGAGGCAGCTTATGATCTTTTGGAGGAGTTGGCAAGTAATAGTTGCATATGATCGAACGAAAAGAGTAGGCAAGGCACAAAGGAACAAAAAGGCATGATTCTAATTGATTCTATCATAGCCTTGTAAGCTCAGATTACCGCCCTCACTAAGCAGTTGAACAATATACAAGCAGCTTCTTCATCCATAGCCAAAGCCATGCAGGTTCATTGCGAGTTATGTGGGTAGCACAACCATTACATAGGAGAATGCTTATTGTTGAGAGATAGTAGCACAGAATAGGTAAATTAATTGGGCCAACCACATCGAGGTAACAATTCATACTCTAACACTTATAATATAGGGTGGAAAAACTACCCAAATTTTTCTTGTAGTACTAACAATGCAGGTGTCCAAGCAAAATCGCAAGGACTGCCCTGATGTCATCAAGACCGTCTTGGGTGTTTGGAGAGCAAAATGGACGAGTTAATGGACATGTTGGGGTCCAAACTCTTAAGCCAAGAGGAAAGTCAAAGAAGGCAGGAAGAGAATCAGAAACAGATGTTTACAAGTCAGGACATCAAATTTGACCAAATCTTGAAGAATCATGCTTCCTCCATCGACAACTTGGAGGTTCAGGAAGGTCAACTTTCTACTGCTTTGTCTTCTATAAATACAGGTAGCCTACCAAGTAACACTGAAGCCAACCCAAAGGAACAACTCAAGTCCATCACACTTCAGAGTGGCAAGCAACTAGAGGAACCAAGTGTGAAAAAGGAGAGTCAAACAAAGGAGAAAGGCAAGGAGATAGAAGAAGAGAAAGATACCACCACTACCCTATAAGCCTAAAATCCCGTATCCACAAAGGGTGAGATAAAAGCAGGTAGACACTCGATTTTCTAAGTTTTTGGAGAAACTGAAGAAGCTTCAAATTAACTTATTATTGGTGTAGGCCTTGGAGTGCATGCCCAAATATGTGAAGTTTCTTAAGGACATACTCACACATAAACGCACTTGGCAGGACAATCAGATGGTAACCTTGATGAAGAATTGTAGTTCGATCATATCAAGCACAATTCCTTCAAAACTACAAGATCCAAGGAGTTTTACTATTTCATGTGTTGTTAGTGACTTTGAATTTTCTAAATGTTCATATGATTTAGGTGTAAGTATTAACTTAATGCCTTTGTCTACTTTCAAAAAATTAGGATTAAGAGAGGTCAAGCTAACATCCATGCTCATTCAGCTTACGGATCAATCCATCAAGAGACTATTTGGAGTTATAGAAGGTGTGTTGGTAAAAGTGGATAAGTTTATCATTCCTGTTGATTTTGTTATGTTGAATTTTAAATCTGATACAAATTGTCCATTGATTTTGGCTAAGGCTTTTATGAATACTAGTAAGGCATTAGTTGATGTGCATGAAGGTGAGAATTGGTGATAAGCAGGTTGAATTTAACATGTCTAAACCTTTGAAGAAACCGATAAATGGTACTGTATGTATGAAAATTAATGTTTTGGATGAGTTTGTGAACGAGGTTGAAGAGGAAGTTGATGAACTTATTGAAGTGCATAGGGATGAGAGTGTGGGATAAGAGGAATTATGTGAGTAAGTTGAGCTAGAGAAGTTGGGGAGAACAAATACACCCACACCACCTTCCATTGTCAAGCCACCCACTTTAGAGCTTAAACCCTTACGTTCCCACTTAAGATACACCTTTTTAGGTAAGAACCATACCCTACCCATCATTATCTCTAACCAGTTGGATTGTAAACAAGAAGAGAAAGTGGTGGAGACCATTAAGAAAAGGATGAAAGCCATGGGGTGACAAATTTCTGATATTAGGGGATTAGCCGAAATGTGGTGATGCATAGGAATAACCTTGAAGAAGGATGTAAGATAGTGAGGGAGAGGCAAAGAAGGTTAAATCTAAACATGCAAAAGGTTATGAAGAAGGAGGTAGTGAAGCTCTTGGATGAGGGAATTATTTAACCCATTTTAGATAGTGAATGGGTGAGTCCAGTGAAGTGTGTGCCTACAAAGGGTGGTATAACAGTGATGGAGACTGAACATGGCGAAAAGATTTCTACTAGGACCATCACAGATTAGCGAGTGTGTATTGATTATAGGAAGCCCAATTTGGCCACCAAGAAAGACTATTTCCCTTTACCTTTTGTGGAATAAATGATTGAAAGGGTGGTTGGCAATTCTTTTTACTGTTTTCTTGATGGATATTCAGGATACAATCAAGTGTTTATATACTTGAAAGACCAAGAAGATCACTTTCACTTATCCTTATGGGACTTTCGCTTATTAGACGATGCCTTTTGGATTATGCAATGCATTTTCCATATTCCAAAGGTGCATGATGGCCATATTTTTAGACACGAATGAGAACTTCATGGAGGTATTTATAGATGAGAAGATCATTGCTTGTTAATTTAGACAGAGTGCTTCAAAGATGTGAGCAGTCTCATCTAGTCTTGAACTGGGAGAAGCATCATTTCATGGTTTAAGAGGGAATTTTATTAGGCTATAAGATCTCATGTAGGGGGATTGAGGTTGATCGAGCTAAGACTGAAGTGATTGAAAAGATACCACGTCTTATCAATATAAAGGGCATCCGAGGTTCTTTTGGTCATACAGGGTTCTACAAACGGTTCATCAAGGATTTTTCTTTCATTGCTAGACCTTTGACTCATTTATTAGTTAAAGATGTGCCTTTTGTATTTGATGATGATTGTTTGGATTTTTTTAACAGATTGAATAAGGCTCTTACAACAGCACCCATTTTGACATCGCCAGATTGGTCTCTTCCCTTCAAGATTATGTTTAATGAAAGTGACTATGTTATTGGTTGTGTACTTCGCCAGTGGAAGGATAAGAGGTTGCATCCCATCTACTATGCAAGTAAGACTATTACGGGGGCACGACTGAACTACACCACTATTGAGAAGGAATCTCTTGCAATAGTATTTGCATGTGAGAAATTTCGTTCTTATCTTTTGAGCTCACAAGTTATTATTTTTACAGACCATACAGCATTATGTTATCTCTTTTCTAAGAAAGATGCCAAGGCTAGGCTCATCCAAAGGGAGCTTCTGCTCTAAGAATTCAATAGTGAGATTAAAGACAAGAAGGGAGCAGAAAATATTGTAGCGGACCACCTATAACAACTTGAAGGGGGCACTATGAAGAAGAAGGAGAAATTGAGGAGTGCTTTCCTGATAAGGCTTTAATGATGGTAGAAAATCCTTTTCGTCCTTGGTTTGTAGATATTGCAAACTACCTCTCAGGTGGTATTCTTCCTTCTAATCTCTCATATCAACAAAGGAAGTGTTTCTTATTCCAGTGTTCTCGCTATATTTGGGATGAACCTGTGGTATATAAAATTTGTGCTAACAATGTGATTCGTAGGTGTGTCCCTGAAGATGAAAAGCCAGACGTTTTAACTCAATGTCATAGTTCAGTATATGCAGGAAACTATGGAGCCAACAAGACACCGGCTCGTATCTTGAAATGTGAGTTCTAATGGCCAAGTTTATTCAAGGATGCCCAAAACTTTGTGCTGCAGTGTGATAAATGCCAAAGAGTGGGCAACATATCAAAACGAGATAAAAGCCACTTTTGAACATCATAGAAGTGGAAATATTTGATGTGTGGGGCTTGAATTTTATGGGACCATTCCTATCCTCCTTAGGTAACACATACATATTAGTTAGAGTTGATTATATTTTGAAGTGGGTTGAAGTCGTAGCTACTCTAACCAATGACAGCAAGGTGGTGCAAAGATTTATCAAGAAGATTTTCACTAGATTTGGAGTTCCTAGAGCAATAATCAGTGATGGAGGGAGTCATTTTTGCAACAAACCCTTTGAAGCTCTATTGAAAAGATATAATGTGCATCATCAAGTGGCGACTCCTTACCATCCATAAACGAGTGGGCAAGGGGAAGTGGTGAACAGAGAATTAAAGAAGGTTTTGGAGAAGATAGTGAGCACTTCAAGGAAAGATTGGGCTTTGAAGTTAGATGATATACTTTGGGTCAATGTTGATTCTCCCCCATCTATATCAATTACAGAACGAGAAGTAGCTAGGAATGATCGCCCAAGAATCATCGGTGTTTTTACATCTTCTCTAATTTCTAGTATGTAGAAATCTACGGGGAAGATAATTTTATCAATTCGCATTTACACGTTCTTGGTGATCCCCTTTGGATGATGCACTATTCTATCGGCTATTTTCACCAATATTTTAGTGGGCTCTGGCTCTCTTAAACTCAACTTCTGACTAAACATGTAGGGCATCATGTTGATACCATCTCCTAAATCCGCAAATTCCCTAACTATCTCGATCCCATTTTTAATGCACGGAATGAAGAAATCCTTTAGGTCTTCTTTCTCTTGTGCTATGTGTGGACTTCCTTC
This sequence comes from Erythroxylum longipes, assembly GCA_027563885.1. Lineage (NCBI taxonomy): Eukaryota > Viridiplantae > Streptophyta > Magnoliopsida > Malpighiales > Erythroxylaceae > Erythroxylum > Erythroxylum longipes. The sequence goes on from JAOQMS010042377.1 coordinate 7,897, forward strand.
TAATATGTGCTTGTTGACCTCTTTCTTCACCTGTTCCGTTAACATGAGCTTTGTTTGAAGTTGATTTGTTATATCCGTCATCTTTATTAGCTCAACTTCCTTAGAATTCCTCACTGGTCTTCTTGAAAATGACTTCCACTGAGCAAAAATCTAATGTGGAAGTCCAAGTTGAAGTTCCCTAATTGGCTCACTTACTAGTTCACTCGGAAGGACTTCCAAAACTTTTTATCCTTCTCTCTTGACTCCATGTTTCTCCTCATGTTCTCTTTCTTTTTTCTCTGTCCGAGTGAGGGCCATGATTCTTTCCTTCTGGTTGACCTCGGTGTTGCTTAGTAGGCTACCTGCATTTCTCAAAGATAACGCATTAGCGAGTTGACCTACCTGAACTTCCAAATTACAGATCGATGAGGCATGATTCTTCACGATTTGGTCAAATTTTGCTTCCATCCTCTTCTGACTTTCTTCCTGGTTAGCAAACATCCTCTTCTAATTCTCCTCTTGAGTTGTTAGTTTGAACCCTAACATTTCCATCATCTTGTCCATTTTACTTGCCATTGCTCCAATTCGATCTTGCTAGAATCCTGGCGATCCTTGTGCTCTCACTTGGCCACCTGCATTTTTATTACCCCGAGAAAAATTTTGATCTTTTTTCCATCCCGGATTATAAGTATTGGAGTATGGGTTGTTATCTCACTGCGACTAACCCAGGTAACTTACCTGTTCAATACCTCTGGTTCGTAATAGGAAACACTCCGTTGAGTCGCGGTTGCTCTACCTGCACAGCTTATATCGAACTTGCATCGCCTTTACAGTATAGGAGGATGCTCCTTACATGTTATTCAGCTATTTTGTAAGAGTCGTGATCTGAGCCTACAAAGCAGTAATAGAGTCAATGGGTATCATACCTTTTTGTTCTTTTTACCCCAGTTTGCTCCTCTCGCTCTACCACATGTAGTTGCTACTCGCCAACTCTTCCAAGAGATCATAAGCTGCTTCCACAGTCTTCCTCATTAATGAACCTCTAGCTACTGCATCGATGGATCCTCTCGTAATCAGGTTCACTCCATTGTAGAACGTCTGTAGCAAGAACTCTCTCAGAAGGTTGTGACGGGAACAGCTTCTCTGCAATTCTTTAAATCTCTCCTAAGCTTCATAAAGAGATTCTCCATCATTCTATGGAAAATTTGTAATCTCTTTGATAATCCTTGTCGTCTTCGTTAATAGGAAATACTTGGCGAGGAATGCTTGGGCAAGCTACTCCAAGTTGTAATCTAGATTGAATTCAGAGAATTGTACCATACTTTTGCTCGATCCTTCAATGTGAAAGAAAACAATCTCAGTTTCACTCCGTTGAAACGAAAAGTGTTGCAGATCTCTAAAAATTTTACGATGTGGGCGTTTGGATCCTTGTTAGATAGCCTATAGAACTATACACTATTTTGTAAAATGTTGAGGAGTGCTGGCTTTATCTCAAAATTATTCACCTGAACCATCAGTCTTGCCACTCCTTGAGGACTAATCCTGGTCTCATGAAATCCATCAGAGTCCTCTCTGGTCCTCCTTGCTCCCCTTATTCAGCCATATTTTGTTGTGAAAAGTTTAGACACTTTTCCCTTCTCAACTCTCTTTCATGTCTCTTGATGTTGGGAAATTCATCTTCACTAACTTCTTTAGTTCTTCATGTGCTCCTTGTGTTCATGCACCTGCAAATACACAAGGAAAAGCATCAAAATTCTTAAATCAAAGTAATTTAAATTAAACAAGATGCTAAATAATCAATCCCCAACAATGGCGCCAAAAACTTATTAAATGCAAAAAGAATCTACTCATTTTACGCTCAAAAACTGCGAGAGTACAGGTCGTGACTTGTATTTGAAAAGCGGATATCGATCCCACAGGGATTGATGCCCAAACACCACTTAATTTAGACAAAACTTTGTTTAAGAAAGAAATTTGTTTAATGGAACTAATCTAGAAAATTAAATTAAAATTGAAAGACTAATAATGACCAGTAGACAAAACCAAGATGCAGAAAAATCAGAATTTAAGAATCTAAAGGCTAGAGATTACTTTTTCCCTATTTTGTCTCCCTCCTCTTTTATTAATCGAATTGTGTCTCACCTAAGATTTTCAAATGTATTAACTACCCCCTCTCAAAGTGTAATTAATTGTCCCTAATCAAATTAATTAGAATCAATAATTGAACAGTCTCTCAACCTACCCAATAACTCTACCGATTCAACTAGTTATTAAACTATTCTATAGGTGATCAATTGAATTCGTCGAGATCTCTCTTCTGACTATCAATTGATGTGATGATCGTACGTCTATAGGTTGCTAACTCTTGTTTTACAATCCTATACAAATAATCTTACTCACTCTCTCGATTTATTGCAAGATACAAAATTTAATCAACAATCATCAAAGCCAACTTCATTCAATTCAATAAAATAAGAGTTTTAACAAAACAGTTCAAAATCAATCCCTAAAACTAAATCAACCAATCATGGTCTCCATAACATCAACATTCAAGTAAACCATTTTACAAAGAACAGAAGAAGTAAAATTGACAAAAAATTAAATAAAGGAACTCCTTCTCTTCTTTGCCAAAATCTGGAAATTTTGGTATTGATGTGCTAGTTTTCCCAAACTTGATGATAATCCTTGACTTTAATCCTTCCTCAAGGCTAAAAACATGTTTTCTTTACTTAAGGATGGTGCTTCTATAGGAGAGGTTTTGTCTCCCTTGATGATGGAGGCTTAATTATCCTTTAATAGTCCAACCCTAAGCTTAATGAAGCCCTGCATATTGACTCAGATTATAATTCCCACGATCATGGGAATTTGCAATAGATAGAGTCCTCTTTTCTTATTCTCTTTGATCTTTAGCTCAATCTCCAAGTTGCTCCATCTTCCTTCCTACATAAAAAATAGTCAATTCTTACCCTAAATTAACATCAAACATAAAAGAACAACAATGGAAATCAAACTAAATGAAAACATACAAAATGAATCCTAAACTACAACAATAATCAACAATTATATAAGAAACACATTCCAATTACTTAGAAAAACATAGACTAATGTGCAACTATCACAGTCACACCTCGTTTTGCTTTATACTAAAAACTAGGTTAAAATGGTAAGGTGACATTGTGTCACACCCGTGACTTGGTGTGTCACGAGTGTGATACACCTTCTCACGATTGTGAGACTGTGCTTTCTTGTCTTCTTCTTACTCTAATCTTCTTCTTCTTTTTATTTTCAGCATATCTCTCATCTTTCCTTGCATTTACTTGTATTCTTTCTTTTTTAATCTTCTTCTTCTTGCTCCACGAAGATAAGTGAGTATAAATCTTCAGAAAATGGCCTAAATATAGTGCTTTTGACTCATTTAGCTCTTTCACTTCTGAATTGTGCCTAAAACCACATATGAGTCAAAATGAGTATCTTAAGAATTTTCATAGCAATAATCACTAAATGCTATGGAATAAATTCATAATAAATTAAGCACATATCAATCTCTAAGCATTTAGAAAATTTGGATTAGAGAACTAGAGTGGTTTTTAATTGTTTAGCTATAAACCTATAGTAATTTCTAGGTATCTACTAAAAATTATAGTGTTAGACTATTATACAAATGTGTTCATAGTGCATACCATTTACCAACTCAGGGGATTTTTCTTAATCATTGAAACTTTGAGAATTTATTCCCTTAATCTAAAAATTAACGATGAAACTATTTAGATGAAATAGTGTTAGAAATTTCATAAACAAATCTTTTTAGGAGCTGTTCTCTGTAAGCATGGAAATGGTTCCTTGGAAGAATCTAGTTTGGTTTCCTTAAAACAACCTAAAAACCTCTTTTATAGTTTAGCTTACCTTCAAAAGAAGGCTACATAGTAGAGGCATAATCAAGCTTGGTCACTCATGTTGCACCACATCTTCTCTATGTAACATTAAGCAAGAAACACGTGAGTACCTATTCTTTAATAGCCAATTCAAAGCTTAAATATAGACAAAAATGTAACATCTTTGCAATTTTTGCCTAATCAATGGAATGATATAGTTTTCTGGGAACCTATATTAAAATATAACTTTTAGGGTGATTTTAAAATATTTAAACTAGTTTTTAGTAGCATTATTTACTCTACTTGATTAAAAAGAAAAGTAAGAATGTTTAGAGGGGAGTCAATGGATGTCATTAATATGAGATGGAACCTTTTTCTTATAATCAAAGAGCTAGCGTCAACCAGAGAATTAACAAATTCCTTTTAGCCCTAATATCGCTAAGAGATTAATCATTTATGATACTCTTCTATAACACCTGCCTCAAACATATCTCCTTTAATTCACAACTTATGCATTATTGTCAAAACTTTGAATAAGCTAGGAGATCTACAAGCTACGAATAGGACAAGATAGTAAAACCAAGTTGTTCACAATAATTGGGGTTTTATAAATAGAGTAAATATGAGAGAAGCATCAACTTAGTCCTAGCTATTAAACGATTAAAAACTCACATTCATCAGGATGTAAGAATTCTTTCCTAATGGAGATTTCTCTCCTTATTTTCCATGCTTATCGTCTCATTTACCTTCTAAAAAGAAAAAGATTATATCAAATCTTTTAGATATCTAATAACTATTATTAGCCAAGTTAATTATAAACTTATATGCCCCAGATAATCACAATATCCCTAAAATCATTAATTTTCTTTAAGAGTCTTATCTTTTAATGTCTTATATGGAATCTTACTAATTGATTTAGATAGAACTATTGAAGAAAAGTTATATTAGCTATAGCCATAGAAGAAACAAATATTGAATTTTCACATTATCTCATATTATATATTCTTCCTTACACAAATTTATACCATTATAGAATTTATTTATAAAGATGTTCACGATAATCCCCTTACCTATAAATAACTATAAAATTTTAACGTAAAACTTATGAAATTGATCTTATTGACATGTTTTAGCATTCTCAATACCTAATTTTTTATTTAGATTTGAATCTTTTAAATTTTTATGAAATTTAAATCAATATTTCATTTAATATTTATGACTACGTTATATATATTAATAAGTAAATTTAATGAAATATAAAAATTCATCCTCTTATAATTTTTTATTACATACTATGCATCATGTTTATAAAACTTAATAAGTCAATACCATAATTGTCTTGGTATTAAAATTTAATTTGGTCATCTTTTAACCTAACAAGTTCTACAAGGAAATGTGGACAAAAAGGAACATATACAGATTTCAAAACATCAATAGAAATTCTCATCTAATAAAAGAGTGATTTTTTGCTAAAGTTAAAGAAAAGGTAATCTCATCTAGCTCTATCAAGGAATACTCATCCCAACTTGCTAATGTATGGAAAATATAGAGAAACATGTAGAAAAACAGAGAAACAGAGAAACATGCATACCAAAAGTAGCAGCAGTTCGAAGCTAATATTTATTCATAACATGGAAGGCACTGGAAGAGGGACTTCGAGGCTTGAAAATGGTGTTTGGGAAGCTCAACCAATGCCCTGGTACATAAAGAAACTAGAAGGGAAGCTACAATCAACTTGCATCGATCAGATTAAGGGAGAAATATGAAGAAGATAAATTTGGGTTTATGGATAATCTGTCTTACCTTTTAATCGCCAAAGGATAGGCTGGAGCGTTCATGCTACAATAGCTAGGCAGAAACCTAATTGCTTGGTCATCTGTCTCTAAGCTCATTCACAACGCCTCAAGAGTGTGGAGATCGCAGACCCTAATCTGGAAAAGTTCGAAGTAAGATTATGGGGATTAGGTTTTTGTTTCCCATTTTGGTCTAATGAGGGTTTTAATATGTACATGGAACGTTGTCGTTTTGGGTGTAACACCCCACTCCCGCTGGACCCGAATCCGATATCGATGGTGATATCCGAATCCGTGCCCCGCGAGGGTGGCGTGCCACATCACTTAACACTTAAACAGTCGGTATA
>JAOQMS010042378.1:0-13887 GCA_027563885.1 Erythroxylum longipes
GAACAATGCAAAGAAACTTTATCAAGTTCACTAAAGAACTTGTTGATCCAATTAATCATTTCCACTAAATGAAAAATGTATTATAGCTCAATTAGCGAACATTGCTATATTGGAAGCTTTTCAATCCTAAATGATATTGTTCTAAGTAAATAAACCTTCATTAGGATTTACTTCTAAAGTTATATCCTTATCTTCTTGAACTCTCTGTTCACTCAAGGTTACACGTGCTAAGTTTTACTAATTATAACCTTGGTAATTACAGCAAGCACACGGGTCATTTGCGTAGTACCTAAGGTGTCAATCCCATGAGGAAAGAAACTAGTCCTAAAATCTAAAGGCAGCTAAGTTTACAATATTAAAGTACTAGAGAGTAAACAAAATAGCAAAATCACAAACCAATCCAAAATCGGCCTAGAAATTACCAAGGGAGAGAAAGGGGATTTTAATTCGAAACTAAGAAAACCTAACGAATTATGCAATTATTGAATTAACAGGTCTAGGTGGTCCTAGGGTGAATTACTCTCTTTCGAGTTATAATTTTTAACTCTAATTAGTAATCCTTAATTAAAATTATGGGAATTGCGATCTCTCAATCTACAATTAGTCAAAAACCTAAATTAGTTCTAAAATTGCCTATTAACCTACCAGGAATCTATGCTTGATCTCTCGTTACACGACTCTACCGGTTTGACTCAATTCTCTACCTATCGATTCACCTAACTCTCATTAGCCCAAATCGATGATTTTTACCCGGCTCTTACTCTTAGTTTGTTGTCAAATTATTAAGAACAGAATTAAAATCACAATCAACATAATAAGAAAACACAATCGAATAAATTTTATTAATCTTAAGAGTCAAAATCTGAAAGTGAGTATAAACATAAATTTAACATTCACATAACGAATCTCAACACCTAATTGAATTAAAAATGGAAATATTGTCAGGAATGGAATCTCGAAGCAGCGATGGCAGGAAACCACCTATTCTGGGAATTATTTCGCATCTAGCACATTTCCGTGTTTCTCTTCCTTCATCTCCTTTCTCAATCTCTTGATTTCTCTCTAGTTCTCTCTCGGATTTGACAAAATTTCACTCTTTTGGTATGACTGCCTTCACTCTCTATTGACTCTTAGCGGTTGTCTTGTAGTGTGCTATTTATTCTATAATAGCCCTAGGTCAAAATTTGCGGTTAAAATGGTCCAAAAAATCACTCAAAATTTGAGTTTTTGTGTTAGCCCGACGCAGGGCACCATCGTGGCCCTGCCACAATCGTGGCTAGTGATTTATCCTTTTTGTCACGATTATGGCCTAAAGTGCATGATCATGACCTGACTTGATGCTTTCTGTCACGGTCGTGGGCCTGGATGCTTCTGGCTCTTCCTTCTCTGTCACAATCGTGGCCACTGTGCACGATCGTGGCCTATGTCTTTTAGCCCGAAACTCTTCAAATCTTCATCGTTCTTCCCCGTTTGCCCTACAACACTAACACACACATCAAAGTACCTAAAAAATATAACAATTAAGCTCAAAGATTCATATTAGCACATAAAAACTTATAAACATACAAACTAACATAATTAACAAATAAACACACACTTAACTCTCAATTTAACGCTAAATACTTACCATATTACACCCTAAAATATCATACAAAATGCAACTATCAACATCCCCACACTTAAATGTTTGCTTGTCCTTAAATAAACAAAACAACAAAACACATAAAAATACATAACACACATTGCAATATTAGACAATGGCTCTAACTTCATGCAATAACTTTAATTTGGACACAATCATTCGAATTATGGCAAATCATTAACACAAAATATGTGTCTTGGGGTTTTGAACTAAATATATGACTAAATCAAGTCCTAAGTGTTACTTAGTTACCCTTTTTAATTGTATAAACTCATCAATAAATCTTCATTCCCTTGGACTTTGTAACTGTTCCTAAATATAATTCCGTGAAAATTCAAACTTATTACAAGTACAGTAGGTGTTTATTTAATTATTTTTTAAAACAAGACTTAGACTTTTACTAGGAGGTAAACATTTGTGATGAATGTCGATCCGGCTACTCAACTAAGTCATTTATTAAAGAGCTTGGTTGAAACGTCATTATAGCCTTTTTATGTGAACGCACACATTCGTGATGTGTGTCGATCCAGTTACTCAGCTACATCATGCTTTCAACTGGCTACTAGCTCTATTCATAACCCGAAGGTTAGTGGACTAGTAATTTATTAAACTAACATTTTTTAGCTATTTGTTTTCATAAAAGATACTAGTTAAGCTACTTAACCTACAAGACCTTAATTTATGAATGAATGTGATAATATAAAGAGTGCCAAATTTACCTTAAGTCTAAATTACATTGTATATTTATCCAAAGGCCCCATATTTCACTAATTTCGTAGGCTAATGATCGTTCACAATCTGATAGACTATGTCCCAAAATTAAATAAATTTCCCTCAATCTAAGCCATTGACACATTGACACACTTCACACAATGTAACCTACTACTATCATATAGTATGCAAAATTCACATACAAAAGAAAAACACAGAATCCCTTGCCACACTTGAATAACACATTGTCCTCAATGTGAGAAGGAAATACACACAACACATACGTGAAGGGTAAAGACAAAAACTTAAGTAACAAAGAATAGATAAAGTTAACAATAGAAAAATAATAATAAAACTTAAAAAATAAACGGAACAAAATAAAATTGAAGAAAATTTGGGTTAGACTTAGATCCTAAGGTGGCGGAGGTGGTGATGGTGTTGGAGGTGGGAGTTGAACACCTTAAGACTCGAAATACTGATGGATCCATCGAATATCTCGACTTTAGCGTCGTTGTGTGTGCGCCATCTCCACAAGTGTTCTATTTGTCTCATATATTGCATCCAAAACATTTTTCCAGCCTTTCTCTTCCTCTTCGTTGTCTTCCGATTCTTCACTCGTTGACTCCTCCTGTCGAGGCTGTGCTACCCTCGAACTCGCTTGACCTACCCTAGGCTGCACATATGTCTTCTCGTGAATCTCCTGCAGACTTATATTTGTGGAATGGATGACCTCTGTTCGGAATAAATGGTGTGATTGAGGAAGTCGGGAGGGTGAACTGTTAACCCCCTTCGTTCCATACTATTTACCCCATTCTCAAGTGGTTGCTCTGCTTACGCGGAACCGTAGCAATGGCATTAAGGACATTAGCAGAAGTGCATACTGGAATACTATGATCCATACACCACAATATAAAAATTTCCTTGGTAAAAAAACTTGTTGGTTTCTCACTTATAAGAAACTAGCTGACACATAAATTTATGTAGCAAGTGTTCATGTGACCGAAAAATATTGTTGTGTGCATTCTTTATATAGAATTGCTCAATTCTAGTTAGCTCATGCCAATATTGTGAGACACTGAAATCGTCATGTTGATCAAAGATGGTGGATTCGGGGAATCCACACATCTCACACATGAGTTCTATAGTTAATCCATATGCTCTCCTACCCAATCTAAACCACATTTCCTTGGTTTTCCTAGGGTCAAAGGTCAAGGAAGTAAAGAAATCCAGATTAAGTTCCTTATAAACCAGAAATTGGAACCGTATGAATTGTCCCTACTGGACTCTCTTGGCTAGGTTCTCTACCCACTCACGTAGTCCTAGCCTTCAATGTGTCAGCATCAAAGTATTTGGGAACTAAAATTTGCTTAGAATGAATGGATAAAAAATGAATACCTTCCTCCTCGGTGTAGATAGGAAATGGTGCTCTGAAGTCCACTGCTCGGTTCCTTCTCCCTTATCCTGCAACTTGTTGGCTTCTATAAGGCTCCCATCGGGCTGATTGCTTAATGCATGGCATGGTTACGGTAAGATGTGGAAGAATTTAGGAAGGTGAAAATTATAGTGAGAGGTTAGAGTGTTTGAAAACTTGAATTCTAGAGAGATAAAATGAAGCTAAAAGTGAAAGTGAAAAAGAAGTAAGAACTGAATATATAGGCGATGAAAAGGGTAAAATGGTAACATTTTCATTTAAGCCTATGTTCCCACCGTGTTCCTTCATAGTTGCAGGCCACGATAGTGTCCTTCCGTGCAACGATCGTAGCATGCAGCGTACCACTACAAGCATTCTCAATCGCAGGCCACGGTCGTGGCCAGCGGCTGTACTCAGGTTCTTCCTTGCTCTTTTCTAATTCTTTTCTCCTTCACTTTGTGATTCTTTTTCACTTCTCTTTATACGTATGAATATTCTTCCCTATGATTCCAAACTCCTATTCCTCTATTCGATTTTGTTAAAACTAAATAGAAATAAACTTAACTACAAAATTCGACTAATCTAGTAGCACGGAGCTAATTTTCCTATAGGTTACCTCCCATGCAGCGCTTTTTTTAACATCAGTAGCTTGACGCTAATTTTACGCTCAAGGTGGTTGGAATGAATGGTTCGATGGTAGCATCACCATTAATTTCAGAGTCTGAACCTTTACTACCATATAGTAACTACCACTGTCCTTGAGATTTTCTTTGCCTCGCTTTCTCCTTCGCGAGTGCTTCTTTCGGGAAGCATTCCTAGGATCCTCTATATCCACCCATTCGCCTTGAGGTTTAGGTTCTCCATTAGAGGTGAAGGAGCTCTGTTCTCTCTAACCGTCACCTTGAAGATCAATTTCTCCTTTTTAACTTGCAGAGTTAGTTCACCCGCATCTACATCAATAATTTAGCGTGCAGTGGCCAAGAATGGTCTTCCAAGAATTATTGGGGTGTCCTCATCTTCAATAATATCCAAAATATAGAAGTCTGTTAGACAGGTAAATTTACCAACCTTTATCGGCATATCTTCTATAATCCCCATCAGTCTGTGTGAAGTCTTATCTTCCATCTTAACCAAAAATCTAGTGGGCACTAACTTTCGTAACCCCAGTTTAAGACTGAAAGTGTAGGGCATCGTATTTATACTTGCACTTAAATCCATGAATGCCCTATCTATAATGATTTTGTTGATACTACAGGAGATGCAAAAGTCTCTTGGATCATCCTTCTTCACAATGTTGGGGTTGTCCTTTAGTGGTTACTCCTCAACCTTCTTCTTGACGGACTCTTGTGGTTTGAGCTTTCACTGTATTTGGTCTGTCACTTCCTTGATCTTATTATGCTCGAATTCCTGCAATTCTTTCGCTTCCCTCTTTGCACATAACTCTCGCTGTTGCATAATAAGGAACAAAAATACTTGTCTAGTTACTTAAATTGATTCTATCGTGGGCTCAATTGAAAAGTTGTTTTCAACTTCTTTACATTTTCCCTATTTTCTATTGTTTTCTACACTTGTGAAGTTTCTCCATATTGAGTATGAGTTATGACCATGATACGCTCCTTCAGATTTGACTCGATGTTACTTGAAAGAGTTCAAACATTTCAAGTTGACATTGCTTCTGCTAACTAGCCCACTTAGACTTCTAAATTATGTGTAGGCGAAGTATGATTTTTTCGTAACTTGTATAAATTTACTCTCGAGCCTCCTATGTGTTTCCTCCATACCTCCTATCTTCTCCAAAATCCTATCCAAATTTAAATACATCGACCTTATCTTATCCTGTTGAAAGCTTGATTGCTTTTGAGGCCTGAACTGCCCTCCATTACTGTTATTCAACCAGAAGAAGTTAGGGTGATTCTTCCACCCTGGGTTATATGTGTTAGAGTAGGGATTATTGCCCCCTCCATATTTGAATTGGGACCCCATATAATTAACTTGCTCTGGGTTATCGTCTCTTACCAGATAACAGTCCACTATATCATGATCCAATTGGCTGCATAGCTCACACTTAAATTGTGCGGCCTTTACCATAGCTGAGGATGACGCCTTCATATTACTGAGTTGTCACGTCAAGTTGTCAATCCTTGCTTGCATTTCTATCATCTGATCAATTGTCTACTATGTTCACTCGCCCATAAACAACTATTGCTGACCATCTCCTTTATTAACTCCTCTGCTTCATCAATCGTCTTTCTCATTAACGATCCTCCTGACACCGCATCAATGGTGCCTTTGGTATATAGGTTCACTTCATTGCAGAATGTCTGTAGCAAGAATTCCTTCGGTAAGTTATGGTGTGGGCATCTCCTCTGCAGATCCTTGTAACGCTCCCATGCTTTATAAATAGACTCCCCATCTCCTTATTGGAAATTTTAATTTCCTTAATAATTTTTGTGGTCTTTGTTAAAGGGAAGTATTTATCTAAAAAGGCACGCACTAACTATTCCCATGTTGTAATGTTAGCAGGGCTCAGTGAATGATACCAAGCGTTCACTTTATCACTAAGCGTGAAAAGAAATAGCCTAATCCTCACTGCATCTTCTGACATCTAGTGATACCAAAAAGTATCACAGATCTTGAGAAAACTCACGATGTGAGCATTCAGGTCTTCATTTACCAGTCCATAAAATTGGACATTCTGCTACAGCATATTTTGAAGGGCTGACTTAATTTCAAATGAGATCGCTTGAAATGGAAGTCTAGCCACTTCTTAGTTTGTAGGGTTAAACTCTAGCCTCATAAAATCCATGAGGGTCCTCTGTTGTTGCCTACTGGGGTTGACTTCATGATCCATGTTTTTTTGGAATTCCTCTGCCATTTATGCTTTCTTAATCTCTTCTTCTTCTTGTCGACCTTTCCTAAGGGTTTGTTCTAAACTAGTTATATCTAAATCTAAAGTCTCCGCTGCACGACTCGAATCCTTTATGACTCTTGTGTTCATGCAAGAGCACGATTCCTACGTAAAACTAATGACAATGAAGAAAAAACTATTATAATGCCTTAGAATATAGAACTAAGTTGCCTTCCCCGGCAATGGCACCAAAAACTTGTTCACTCAAGGTTACATGCTCAAAGTTTTACTAATTATAACCTTTATAATTACTACAAGTGCATGGGTTATTCATGTAGTACCTAAGGTGTTGATCCCACGAGGAAGGGAACTAGTCCTGAAATTTGAAGGCAGCTAAGTTCGCAATTAACCTAATTAAGCAACTAATGCAGAATTGAAATCAATCAATAATAAATATGAGAAATTAAAGTGCTGAAGAGTAAACAAAATAGCAAAATCACAGCCCAATCCCAAAATGACCTATAAATTACTAAGGGAGAGAAAGGTCACTTTAATTTGAAACTAAGAAAACCTAACCAATTATACAATTATTGAATTAACGGGTCTAGGCGGTCCAAGGTTAAATTATTCTCTCTCGAGCTATAATTCTTAATCCTAATTAATAATCCCTAATTCAAATTATGGGAATTGCGTTCTCTCAATCTGGAATTGGTTTAAAACCTAAATTAGTTCTAAAATTGCCTATTACCTTACCGGGAATCTATGTTTGATCTCTCGTTAGATAAATTTATCAGTTTGACTTAATTTTCTACCTATCGATTCACGTAACTCTCATTAGCCCAAATCAATGATTTTTACCCAGCTCACCCTCTCAGTTTGTTGCTGAATTATTAAGAACAGAATCGAAATGACAATCAACTTAATAAGAAAACACAATCGAATAAATTTTATTAATCTCAAGAGTCAAAATCTGAAAGTGAGCGGAAACCTAAACTCAACATTCACACAACGAATCTTAACACCTAATTCAATTTTATACATAAATAAAACTGAAATAAATGAAAATACTATCGGGAACGGAATCTCGAAGCGGCGACGATAGGGAAACCGCCTATTTTAGGAAGTACTTCGCATCTAGCACATTTCCGTGTTTCTCTTCCTTTGTCTCCTTTCCCAATCTCTCGATTTCTCTCTAGGTCTCTCTCAAATTTGACAGAATTTTTCTCTTTTTTGACGACTCTCTTCACTCTCTAATGACTCCTGGAGGCTGTCTTGTAGTGTGCTATTTATTCTGTAGCAGCCTTAAGTCAAAACTTGGGGTTAAAACAGTCCAAAAAATCACTCAAATGCTTGCCACGATCATGGTTGGTGATTTATCCTTTCTGTCACGATCGTGGCCTGAAGTGCATGATCATGGCCTGAATTGATGCTCTCTATCACGATCGTGGCCCCTGGTGCATGATCGTGACTTGGCTGCTTCTAGATCTTCCTTCTCTGTCATGATCGCGGCCACTGTACATGATCGTGGCCTATGTATTTTAGCCCAAAACTCTTCAAATCTTCATTGTTCTTCCTTATTTACCCTGCAACACTAATACACACATCAAGGTACCTTAAAAATATAACAATTAAGTTCAAGGATTCATACTAACCCATAAAAAACATATAAACATAAAAACTAACACAATTAACACATAAACACACACTTAACCTTCAATTTAACGCTAAATACTTACCAGATTACACTCTAAAACATCATGTAAAATGCAACTATTAAACTCCAAAATGATGAAGGAGATGGCCTAAACTCAACGACGTTAGATTCGAGATATATGTTGTATTCATTGTTATTTCGAGGTTTAGGGCGTTCAATTGCCACCTCCAGCCCCACCCCCTCCTCCATCACCATGAGGCTTTATTCTAACCCCTTTCTTTTTAAATTTAGTCTTTATTTTTTTGTTTTACTTTAAATTATGTTTCTTCTTTCCTTATGTCTTTGTTTATCCCCTTCTCACATTGAGGACAATATGTTGTTCAAATGTGGGAAGGGTTATGTGATTTGCTTTAAATGTGATTTTACATTTTATGAATTTTATGAATATGTCAATGGTTTAGATGGATTGGAATTAATTTAATTTTGAACATAGTCTATTAGGTTGTCAAAATCATTATCTTGCAAAATTAGTGAATTGAGGTTTTTAGTTAAATCTGCAACTTAATTAGGATTTATTGTGAGTTTGTCACCCTCTAAATTGTGACATTCATTCATAATTTGAGCCCTTTCAACTTAACTAGCTTTACTAGTATTTTTCATGGAAACAGGTAGCTAAAGTAACAAGGTAGGCAATAAAAAAAGTTATGTTTGCTAAATAAATAACTATTCTGCTAGCCTTCGGGTTATGAATAGAACTATTAGCTAGTTGAGAACTTGATATAACTGAATAGCCAGATCTCCACGCATTACAAATGTGTGCCTTCGAGTAAGAAAGCTATAATGATGCTCCAACCAAGCAGCGTAATAAAAAATATGACTTGCTCAAGTAACTAGATCAACATTCATTACCAATGTTTGCCTTTGCATAAAAAGACTAAGTCTATGTTCACAAAATGTAAATTTACTCCAAAGTCCCTAGACACATATTTTGTTTGTTAATGATTTGCCGTAATTCGAATGATTGTCCAAAAATTAAAGTTATTTCATAAAGTCAGAGTCATTGTCTCATTATTGCTTTGTGTGTTATATATTATATATGTTTTGTTGTTTTGTTTGCTTAAGGACAAGCAAACGTTTAAGTGTGGGGATGTTGATACTTGTGATTTGCATTGCATTTCAAGGTTTGGTTTGTTAAGTATTTAGTGTTATTTTAAGTGTTTAGTGTGTATTTAGGTTTCAATTGTGTTAGTTTATGCGTTAAAGTGTTTTCATGGGTTAGTATGAGTCTTTGAGCTTAATTGTTATATTTTTGAGGCACCCTGATGTATGTGTTAGTGTTCTAGGGTAAACGGGGAAGAACAATGAAGATTTGAAAAGTTTCGGGCTAAAAGACATAGGCCACGATCCTGCATAGGGGCCACGATCGTGATAGAGAAGGAAGAGCCTAAAGCAACCAGGCCACAATTGTGCACCAAGGGCCATGATTGTGATAGAGAGTGTCAAGTCAGGTCATGATCATAACAAAAGAAAAAATCACCAGCGATCGTGCCCTGCATCGGACTGATACAGAAACTCAAATTTTGAGTGACTTTTCAGACCATTTCGACCCTAGATTAAACCTAGGGCTTCCAAGATATAAAAAGAACATTATAAGACAGAAAGAAGGAGCTAGAAAGTCTGAGAAAAGAGAGCATTCATGTGATCCAATCCTGAAAAACATAGAGAGAAATTGAGTGATTGAGGAAGGAGATAAAGGAAGAGAGATATGGAGAAGAGCTTGACATGACGTACTTCCTGGAACAGGTGGTTTCCTACTATTGTCACCTCCCTGACTCTGTTCCTGACGTATTTTCCATTTATTTCAGTTTTATTCATGTATAGAATTGAAATAGTTGTTGAGAATATATTGAGTTGAATGTTGAGTTTGTGTTTATACTCAACTTTGGTTCTTGATTTTTGAGATTAATAAAATTTGGATTGATTGGGATTTTATTGATTTACTTGTGATTTAATTCCTGTTCTTAATAACTTGGCAATAGATTGAGAGTGTGAGCTTAGTGAAAATAATCAATTTAGGCTAACAAGAGTTAGGTGAATTGATAGGTAAAGGATTAAATCAAGTCGATAGAGTTGTGTAATGAGAGATCGAGCATAGATTTCCGGTTAGAAGACAATTTTAGAACTAATTTAGGTTTTGAGTTAATTGCGAATCGAGAGATCGCAATTCCATAATTTAAATTTGGGATTATCAATTAAGGTTAAGAATTATAACTCAAGAGAGAGTAATTAATCCTAGGATCTTCTGGACCCATTAAGTTGATAATTTCACAATTAATTCAGTTTTCGTTAATTTTGGATCAAAATCCCCTTTCTCTCACTCAATAGTTTCTAGGTATAGTTTGGATTGGTTTATGTGATTTGTTTTCTTAATTAGATTTTTGCAACTCAATTCTTGAATTGATTGTTTGATTGATTTATTTTATGCACTATTTTATTCCTTTTGAATTATTATAGTTTAGTACGACCCAAATTTTAGGACTAGTGCCCTTCTTCGTGGGATCAACACCTTAGGTACTATGCGAACGACCCTTGCACTTGCAATAATTACCAAGGTTATAATTAGTAAAACTTAGTGTGTGTAACCTTGAGTGAACAAGTTTTTGGCGCCGTTGTCGGGGAAGGCAACTTAGTTTTATAGTTTAAGGCATTAGAATAGTTTAGATTTTTTTCTTTTTTCGTTAGTTTTACTTAGAAATCATTCTCTTGCTTGAACACAAGAGTCACGAGGGGTTCAAGTCGTATAACAGATACTTTAGGTTTAGATAGAGCGAACCCCTTAGGAAAGCTCGACCAGAAGAAGAAGAAGAGATCGAGGAAGCACAAATCCGAGGATTTCCAAAGAAACATCTATGAAGAAGTTAACACTAGTAGGCAACAATAGAAGCCCCTCATAGATTTTATGAGGCCAGGGTTTAATCCTGCAAACCAAGGAGTGGCTAGACTATCGGTTCAAGTGGTCTCATTTAAAATTAAATCAGCCCTTCTGAATATGCTTCAACAGAACATCTAATTTTATAGACTGGAAAATGAAGACCTGAATGCTCACATTGTGAGTTTTCTCGAGATTTGTGATACTTTTCGGTATCACCAGATGTCAGAAGAAGCAGTGAGGCTTAGGGAGTTTCCTTTCACGCTTAGGGATAGAGTGAAAGATTGGTATCATTCACTGAGCCTCGTTAACATTACAAAATGGGAACTGTTAGTTCGTGCCTTTTCAGATAAATACTTCCTGTTAACAAAGACCACCAAAATTATTAAGGAAATTACAAATTTCCAACAAGGTGACGGGGAGTCTATTTATGAAGCGTGGGAGCGTTACAAGGATCTGCAGAGGAGATGCCCACACTATAACTTACCGAAGGAATTCCTAATACAGACATTATAAAATGGAGTGAACCCATATACCAGAGGCATCATTGATGCAGCATCGGGAGGATCATTGATGAGAAAGATGGTCGATGAAGCAGAGGAGTTAATAAAGGAGATGGCTAGCGATAGCTGTTTATGGGTAAGTGAACGTAGTAGACAATCTACTAACTTTTGGGAGTAGAAGGGAGTTGTTGTCGTTGATCAGATGATAGAAATGCACGAAGATCAACAACTCTGTAATATGAAGGCATCATCCTCAGTTACGGTAAAGGCCATGCAATTGAAGTTTGAGTTATGCAGCCAATTGTATCATGATACAGTGGACTGCTATCTGATGAGAGACGATAACCCAGAGCAAGTTAATTATATAGGGGCCCAATTTGGACGTGGTAATCCCTCCTCCAACACATATAACCCTGGGTGGAAGAATCACCCTAACTTCTCCTGATTAAAAAACAATAATGGAGGGAAGTTTAGGTCTCAAGGGAAATCGAACTTTCAACAAGATAAGACAAGCTTGATGGAAGCCAAATTGGATAGATTTCTAGATAAACTTAGGACTTTAGATGATGCACACAAGAAGTTGGAAGATAAATTTGAGCAAGTCACTAAGAGAAATACATCTTCCATTCATAATTTAGAAGCCCAAGTGAATCAACTGACAAACGCCTTTTCTTTGCAGAAGTTTGGAAATGTTCCTACCAATTTAGGAGAAAATTCAAAGGAGCAGTTAAAGGTTATCACACTTCGGAGTGGGAAGGAAATTGAACCACCCATAAGTGAAAAACAGGAAAGTAAGGTGGTGGAGGTAGTCAAGAAGTGGATGAAAGCGATTAGATGACAGATTACTAACATTTGAGGAATAAGTTCGAATGTTTGCATGCACTGAATAAATTTGGAGAACGGTTATAAAACGGTGCAGGAGCATCAACTAAGGTTGAACCCTAATTGAAAGAGGTGGTCAAGAAGGAAATTATGAAACTCTATGATGTAGGGATAATTTACCCCATTTGTGCAATACGTACCTAAAAAGGCAGGAATGACGATGATAGAAAGCGAATGTGGAAAAGTAACTTCTGCAAGAACAGCCACAGGATGGAGAGTATGCATAGATTATCAAAAGCTTAACTTAGTGCCTACGAAGGATCATTTTCCTCTCCCATTCATAGACCAAATGATAGAAAGGATAGCTGGCCATTCATTTTATTGTTTCTTAAATGGATACTCAGGCTATAATCAAAATTTTATCTACCCTGACGATTAGGAGAAAACCACATTTACTTGTCCTTATGGTACATTTGCATGCAGACAAATGCCCTTTGGACTCTGCAATGCCCCAGCCACATTTCAAAGATGCATGATGTCAATTTTCACGGACATGATAGAAGATACAATGGAGGTATTTATGGACGACTTTTCAATCTTTGGAGACACTTTTGAAATGTGTTTAACTAATTTGGATAGAGTTTTTCAAATGTGTGAAGAATCACATCTGGTACTGAATTGGGATAAATTCCATTTTATGATACAAGAAGGGATAGTGCTAGGCCACAAAATCTCACATCAAAGGTTCAAAGTTGACAGAGCAAAGACAGAGGTTATAGAGAAACTCCCATCACTAAGTAATGTAAAAGGTGTGCAAGGATTCTTAGGTCATACTGGGTTCTATCGTGGCTTCATCAAGGATTTTTCACAAATTGCAAGACCTTTAACAAACCTCTTAGTCAATGATGTACCTTTCGTGTTTGATGATAAGTGTATGTCTGCTTTCAATACTCTAAAGGAGGCATTAATTGCAGCACCAATTTTGTCACCATCAAACTGGACGTTGTTGTTTGAAGTGATTTGTGATGCAAGTGATCAGGCCATAGGTTTCGTTTTGGGTCAAAGGAAAGACAAGAAGTTGCATGCAATCTATTATGCTAGTAAGACTCTTGTAGGACGTCAACTGAATTACACCACTACGGAAAAGGAATTTCTCGCAGTTGTGTATGCGTGTGATAAGTTTCGACAATACCCTTGGAATCAAAGATGATTGTATTCGCTAACCATGTTGCATTAAAATACCTTTTCAACAAGAAAGATGCAAAACCCAGGGCAATTCTGTAACATCCGCTCACTTATGGGAAGGGTATTTTGGTCATTTTGGAATAAGTTAAGATTATTTGAAGTGTTTTGACATATTCATGCAT
>JAOQMS010042379.1:0-13883 GCA_027563885.1 Erythroxylum longipes
TTTTTTAATGTTATGGTCCATTTGACAATTCACTTACCATGTGAAGGAAAACTTGGTGGACGATTCAATTTCGATGGATGTTTCCGATTGAAAGGTATTTCATATTAAATTGAGCAAGTTTTTCTTATGTTATTTGTTATTAACAATTCCTAATTTATTAACTGTTTATGTTCAGGTTTTTATGCGCTCTTAAGCATTATTTACATAATAGAGCTCGACCAGAAGCGTCTATTGCAGAGGCTTATATAGCAAATGAATGCTTGGCTTTTTGTTCAATGTACTTAACTGATATGGAGACGAGATTTAATAGACCAAAACGTAACTTTCATTTCAATGACAATGGTGGGTTGTCTATTTTCTCCCAAAAAGTTAGGTTACTTGGTGCAGTTAATATGTCGAGTTAAGTAAGAACGAATTCGAAATTACCCATTAGTATATTTTGAACAATTGCGAGAAAGTCGATACATATATGGAGTATGTATATTCCTTTTCATTCAAACAATCATATTACAATTTCCTTCATTAACTCTGATATCTTACTGTGTTTTTTTCTCCAATAAAGAGCACAAGGCTATAATTCGAAGTAAAGGGATAGTTAATGTTGAAGAAAGACATAGGCAAAAGTTTGTATCATGGTTTAGAAATCGAGTAAGTTGTTATATTAATTACAAATTATAAAAATATGAGAATATGATAAGATCCTCATATTTATTTTCAATTTGTCGTACAGATGATACGGTTTCATAACCGTAACATGCAAGAAGCGACAACAGCATTATATAGTTTGGCATGTGGGCCTGATATCTGTAGGAAGAAATACTCAAGTTACATTGTTAACGAGGTGCGATATCATATAAAAGATTGAGATAGTCGAGTTAGAAGTCAAAATAGTGGGATTGTCGTTGAATGATGTCATAACGACGAAATCATTGACTTCTACGATATCATATCTGAAATTATAGAGTTGCACTACATCAAGGATAAGAAGGTTGTTCTACTTAAATGCAAATGGTTTAATCTAACTGACATGAGAGTGAACGGGCATATTACTAGCATAAATGTTAGTAAGACATGGTATGATAATGATCCTTTTGTCCTTGCAACACAAGCCAAACAAGTTTTCTACGTCAATGATACTGTGTTGGGTCATAATTGGAAGGTTGCTCAAAAGTTTCAATAAAGGAATGTCTTTGATTTTTTGTGAAAGAGATATTGGTGAATTGGATGAAAATGTTGATAAAGTCTATCAAGATATTGGATTGGAGATCAATAACGAAGGTATACCAGTAGAAGATACAGATATATCATCATTCCATAGGAGAGATGTCGAGCCCAACATAGTTCAACTAGATGAAGTCCAACCCTATTTTATCTTACAAATAGATGAAGACTATACTCAGGATGACTTTAATGACAATGAAGATACTTTGCTGGAATATATCAGTGACGAAGAATCTCCCGATAATGTACTTAATGATGATGATTTTCTTTATCTTGATCATGATGATTGAATGTAAGTTTCATTGTTTGTATTGTTTCAAATGTTAATAAGATAATTGCTTTATGTTATTGATGTCTTAGTTATGTTAATTAAGCATAGTTTTAATGTTTCACAAAATGTAAATTTTATTTTGCAATTACGATTATACGTTATGTTCTTAATTCGTTTTACACAAGTTCAATATATTGGGACTTGGGCGAAACAAAGGAAAGAGGGCGGTCACAGCAGATGAAGTTTGTCCCACAGAACAACCAGCAATTCCATCAACAGATTAGGGAAGTCAGCAACAACAACCTTTACCAACATCTTCTAGTAGTCATGAGGGATCTCCAGGTATGTTTTTTTATAACCAAACATATTTACATTTATGCTCTGATTACATGATTAGTGTGTTTTTATCATTATGTATTTTTTCAGGTTCCAATACTGGCCTAAAAAAACAAGGTAGAGGTAAGACAAAAAGAGTTGAGTTGCAAAGAATGAATGTTGCAATGAATTTCAAGTTGTCAGTGACGATTGACCCAATGCAAAGGCACCCAGTGGATAAGATCCAAGTTGCAAAGTTGGCCAGTGAGTTGGGCGTCGTTGTTCGGAATGAGATGCCTTGCCTTCAGCATGTTAGGCAGTTGAAGGAAGACAACTTGCTGCAAAATGCTTTGGATAAAGTTTCAGTAATATTTCTATTCATTTCATTATAAGTATTGAAATTTTACTTAATTAAATTAATAACTTATCTAATATGTATTTTTACAGATGAAGCTCAATATCATTGATATCGACACGCCTGAGGTTTCAAGCAGTATTAGTTCCCTGTTGAAACAAAGGGTGAAGGATCATCGATATCAACTTCATAAATATTATTAGTCTTTTCCTTCCGATGAAGAGGCAAGGAGAAATGTGCCGGAACGGGAGACTGAAGAAAATTGGAATAAATTGTGTGATTATTAGGCTTCAGTAAAGGTTCACATTTGTTTTTGTCCTCTTCATATTTCCTTCCATTAATTATGTTTATAGATCTCATAACTGCTTCTCTTAATTTAGGAAAAGTGTTCTAAAGTCAAGGCCAACAGAGCGTTAATGAAGACTCCTCATAACACCAGCTCCAGATCATTTGTCGTTGTCCGACAAGAATTAGTAAGTGTAACGTTTTCAATTTATTATTCTATTTTTTAATACAATAAATTCTAATTGGTTATAATTTTTTTAATTAATATTATAGAGTCAAACAGAACTCCAAGGGCAAGAGTGTGATAGAATCACACTGTACAAGCACACACACTACAAAGAAGCTTAAGGCTGGACGTCTGAAGAGGCACAAAGTTATTATGTAAGTACAAATGAATTAATATTAAAATTTATTTTTCTATATAATATTAACTAATAATTTTTTAGTTAACTCGATTTTCTACTTGACATTGTAGGACAAGATGAAGGAGTTGTTGCAGACGTCATTGGCTGAAGGAAATCAGCCCAATGTCGATGAAATTTGCAACGATGTCCTTGGTAAACGATCAGGCTATATCAAAGGTCTTGGATATGGCCCTAAGCCTGTTAGTGCCTCTTCGTTACGATCAGCATATGTGACGGCATTTCAAGAGAAGAACCAGGCATTGAAGACAAAATTATAATGTACAGAAGACAAGTTAAATCGTGGACTAAAAGAAGTTAGCAAGCTTAAAAAATTAGTTAAACAAATGTTAAGTTCTGCATATGTTAGTAGTAGTGACTTAGATGCAGACTCTTAGTTTGTAAATGATGTATAAATATTATTTTATATACAATGCATTCCATTTTATTTGTTTATTTTATTTCAATTTATTATTATTTACAAAATATTTCACTAACACTAATTATAAAGAAAAAATTTAAATATTTCAAAAAGTATTAAAATTTGTAATAAATTAAAATAAATTCTTTTTTAACAATTATAATAATTATTAATTTCAAAATTAAAATTTGTTCGTAAATAATATTAGCTATAAAAATTTGTCACAAAAGACTTTAAAATTGTAATAAATTAAAATAAATTCATTTTTAACAATTATATTAATTATTAAATTAAAAGTTAAATTTTGTCACTAAATACTATTAGCTACCAAATAAATTCATCACAAAAACTAATTAACTACGTATAAATAACATCGGTTATAAGGTTTTGCTACAACCACGTTTTCGTAGCTAAAACTTTTTTGCTACCAAAGCAAAATCGTCACAAATTTCTATTACCAACCAAAGTCCAATTCGTCACAAAAGGTTTTTACCTATGATTATAGAAACACCTTTAAAAACATTTTCCTACAATAAAAACTTAGTAGCTAAAAGGATTCTACTACCAAAATAAAATCATCACTAAACATAAATACCTACGAATACAATTTCGTGGGAAAAAACTTTTATTTACGAAACATAAACATCGCACAAAACCATGTACGACGTTCCTCCTTATCATCTGTAATAATTTTTACCGATGAATTATTTTTGTCACAAACAAGTTTTGGCTACAAATTAGGCAAAACGTCGCAGATGTTGTTTTGCTACCAGAATTCAGCAACGATTTGGGCAATAACACAAAATCATCGCAAATTAATATTTGTGACGATTTCTCTTTTTTTAGCGACGTTTATTTTCATCACGAAAGAACCTGTTTGTTGTAGTGTGCTTGATGGTTCACTCAAGGAGAAAGATTGACTTTAATGTTACTTTTTCTGTCGTATCACCGCAGGATACATTTTGAGTGATTATGGAAATTGTAGCTTAAGACGATAAAGAGTTACATCAAATGGCTATCAAAACCGCTTTCCTGAATAAAGACCTTTATGAAGAGGTCTATATGGTACAACCTGAAGGATTCAGGATTCAAATGGAACTGACATGGTTTGCATTTTAAGCAGATCAATATATGGTTTACATCAAACCTCCCGAAAGTGATACTTTACAGTTGATGAGGTTATGACCTCTTTCGGCGTCATGGAAAATAAAGTTAAAAAGATGCTTGTACTATAAGGTCAGGGGGGACAAAGTTATCTTCGTATTACTGCATATGAATGATATATTGCTCACATTGAATAACCTAGCCATATTGCATAAGGTTAAGCAACTTCTGGCCAAGCATTTCAATATGAAGGACCTTAGCATAGCATCTTTTGTGTTAGGTATTTAGATTCACAGCGACAGATCTCAACATTCATCAGACTTCTCACAGAGTGCATACATTGAGTATATGTTACAAAGGTTTAATGTGATTAACTGTAAACTTGTCGTAGCATTTATCTCTCATGGTGAGAGATAATCTTTGGTACAGTATCCAAAGAATAAAGTAAAGAGAGAGGTTATGAGGAATGTTCCGTATTTCAGTACAGTTGATAACCTGATGTATGCTCGGCTGTGTACTAGGCAAGACATTGCATTCACCATTTGACAGTTTGGTTAATATCTAGTTAACCCAGGTGTAGACCATTGGGATGCAGTTAAGCGAGTATTGAAATACTTAAAGGGAATCAAGGATTATATGTTGACATATAAAAAAGTCAATAGGCTAAACCTCGTAGGGCATTCAGATTCAAGTTTTAGCTATGTGTCCGGATGATCAAAAGTCTACTTAAGGTTATATTTTTTATGTTTACAGATGGTACAATGTCGTGGAAGAGTGTCAAGAAGACAAGGGTGGCTTCCTCGACCATACATGAAAAGTGCATGCTAAAGGGCTATTTCACAGACGGGTTAGCTCAGAAACTTAATTTCTGAGTTGTCTGTGGCTGATTCAGTAGCTAGACCCATTCAGTTGTACTCTGATAATCTTACTGTCTTGTTGTTTAATAACAACAAAGAATATCTCAGGGTCTTAGCATTTGGAGGTCAATTATTTAGTCATAAAGGAGTTGATACAAAAATGTGACATTAAGGTTGAGAGCATTTAAGGACTGAGGAGCTGTTAGTTCCTTTAAATAAATGACATCGCCCACTTGCGTTTGTAATAAAAGTATAAAGTATGGGTGTTTTGGCGTCCTTAGACACTGTTAGTTAAGGGATCATTATGTTTGCTCCATTAATACATTTGATAAATTATGACGGTATGATGGTTCATCAATAAAGATGATCATCGTTTATCCTCAGTAATAAGTGTTATCTTACATTATCATAATAGGTATAAAAGTCTTAAGATTTGTGTCAATCTTAAGCATTTAAAGGTCATTGGGCATATATGCAGATTGACAATTAGCCTATGTCATTTAGACGCATACAGTTTTATACAGATATCAATAAAGTTTGACATGACATAGGGGGATATAAGTTTTTAATCTCATAAAGGTTCTCTAATGCAATTTGGCATTCAGTTGGAGAACATAAAGGTTTTCTCTGATATTGTTTAGCATTTGATGAGAGGAAACAAGTTTTCTCTAATGCTATTTAGCATTCGATGAGAGAAAATAGGATTTCTCTAATTCAGTTTAGCATATGCGATTTAGCATAAAGTTGGAGAAATCAAGACCTACAAACAAAGATGATACATATTAGATCTTACAGGTATCATCCTAGTTTGCCACACTCTATTTTCTCATTCATGTTAATCAGGTATTAGATATGCGTGAATGTATTGGATCTTTGTCACATATGACACATGCATTTGATACTTTTTGGTATTGAAAGCCTTGCAGGTTGAAATGATGGACTTTTATTATCTTTGAATCAAATATTTTGTTTTTAAACCTAATCGACTAATACAATAGCATGACTTAACCGAATTTTCAAACTATTTTAAACTTGATTCAATATTGCAATTAAGTATTGTCCAAAGGGGAGAATGTTAGACATTTTTTACTTTTCTCGTAAAGTTGGATAACATTTAATTGCATTTTTCGGTTTTATAATAATTTATCGGTTAAGTTACATAATTTGATCCAGATAAAAATAATAAAGTGACTCAATAAATGATATAAATCAATCGGTCGAAGTTCGTGTGAAAAATGGATCCTAATCAGTGTAGACTGGACCTATATTGGACCTGTGATAAAGAAGCCCAATATGAAAGCTATATATAAAGATTAAAGTCTTCTACAGTTGCTCATATCATTCGTAAGCATAAGGATTTTCTGAATCGTTTAGAAAGACGTTGACCGCGTTCCGATAAGCAGTTCCTGTGAAGATGGCGGTAAATTCGCACTTGTTTCAGGTTCGGAAAGCTCGTTTGAAGTTATGAAACCGAAATCAGGTATTTTCTGCATTTCTTCATTTATTGTCCTTTCACGTTCGATCTGAGATATGTAACTAAAGTCCCGTTATGTGTTACACCACCTTCTTAAGGAGATGCCAACCTCACATAAGCATAGATCGCACCATCAAAATTATTCTGAGCATCACCGTTATTTACAACACTTTTTAGGTAAATTTTCTATTTTTTGTTCCAAAAATATTAACAAATAAAAATAAAAACAGCTAAGTGCACATTAACTGTTCCTCGTTTATACGAGGGAAGGAAGTCTTCTGATTGAACGAAATGATATGGCCATTTATTGATTTCTTCGGATGTCTATTTAATAAAAGAAAATAAAACATAAATTGTTGAATTATTGATCAGTTATCTAGTTGACGGGAAGAAAAAGCGTCAGACTCACCTGTCTTTTAGCCTGATCCCATAATGTTTGATAATCACGGTCGTCGTTGGAATTAAGGTAAGTGAAAATGAGACCGTACACTTTCTTCCAAGACGCTCCATCTCTAAACTGTACTTAATTCGTTCACATAATGGACAATGTGGAAGAAAAATCCTGACATGAGGATGTCTTAGTCGCCTTTGTGTCAGGCAAACTTACTGCAAGAACAGTAGGGCCAACGTGAGAAGTAAGATCTTGCTTAGTTGGTCCACCAGCAAAATATTCATCAGTGGGTGTGATCATCCAAAACCATACAGGTGGGTCAATTGATATGCATCCTTTCACCCTCTGACCTTTGTTTTCCGTTGAGTACATGTATTTATCATCCACCTGCTCACATCCCAAATTTCCATTTTAGAGTTAGATTATTAGTATCTTCTTAACAGATTACAGAGCGGTTGATCAAAAGATGATGTTTTGATAAAACATACCTCTCCATTCACGAGGGTGGCTTCCTTGTATGCCAACTTGTGACGGTGTTCAGTGTCACCTGGTGTGGGCATCACCCTTTGGATGTCGTCCGACATGGCCATATATGAAACCTAACCCACCATATATTATATTAAATCTCATAAGCATGCAGTTTGGTAACTAATTTATAAATAGTGAAGTAGAAATTTGTTATTTTGAGGTTTGAAAACCATCCTTCGGTAATCCAAGTCAAAATCAGGCCACCCTTCTAAGTGTTCGAATATTGCGTACGTGTAAAATCCTGCACTGCCACGCTGCACGATATACCTGTAAGAGAAGAACCTTAGTTATAATCTTATTTGAAGTTCAGATTTCAATAGCACATATACAAGAAGTTACTATCCATGTACCTTTTGTCTACATTAACTGGAGCTATGTGAGAAAATGAAGTGTTCCACGTTCTGCTAAATGGGACTTCAGCTATTGGTTTATGCCCTATAGCCAATCGCTTTGGTTGTAATTTAATGACAAATTATTTAAAGACATTATTTATCTTATACATGTTTAAATGTATATGATAAAGTCCATGGAATAATTGTAAATTGCAAGTGAAATTATAATAAGATTATAATTATGAGATTCATATTACATTTCTGTATTATTCCTAAATATTCCTAGTTATTGTTTTATTAACATTAGACATTAATAGAACGTAAAAAGACTAGCATATGTTGTGTTTTTTCCTTATGAAGGAAGTAGTCGATCTCATAGGCTAAAGTATAGAGATACTTAAACAAACGTGTGGGTACTTGTTAGAGAACAAGTTCACTGAACAGACCCGATATGAGAAATCCATTTAGAACATTACTTGTATATCTATGGAATTCTCATTGTAATGATTGTATAAATGATTCTTTGACTTGAGGTCACCAAAGTTATCCTGTATTGGGATTGCTACGTTTTGATACTATTTATGACCTAATTAATCATGAGTTGTTCAATCGATAGTCGTTGGATGTGCATGAATTATATGGAGATAGTTGTGTGATCAAGATAGGATTCATCACCCTAAAGCAATTAGGGAGAATGTTTTGTTGTTCTCGATTAGTATTGATTCGGGAAATCCTTGGTCAAGGTGGAATGACAGTTTGTAAATAGTTTACAAATGTCATTAATTGAATCGATAGCTAATAGTGAAGAACTAATATGATTGGACTCAAAATAGATGAGACATTAATTTCATACTCTATGTCTAACTGGAACATTATATGATGAAAGGATTGAATTATACGGAAAAATCATGCACGGAAAAGTTAGTCAGAACTACTTTGACATTCCTAAATATTTGGGTGGTCATGATGCGTTACGAGACGCCAATCTTGATTTATGATTATAAATTGTTTAATTAGAGAATTAAAGATAAATTAAAAGAAGTTTTAATTTATCTAATTTTAATTATGAATTAGAATTAGAATTTATAATCATTGTCAACATATTTGGGAACCTAATGGCTCTCACATATAGAATGGGTTGAAGAGAGCGAAGTTAATTTAATCAAGTTGGACTTAATTGTAAAGTTTGAGAAACTTTATAATTAAATATGAGATATTTAATAAATAAGATCAATATGAGATATTGAACCTTATATGAACATAATTGGCATTTAATTAGAATTATTTGTAATTCTAATTAAATTTTAATTGAAATTAGAATTTAATTTTAATTAAATTACTAAAACATCCAAAGCTTATTATAAATAGGCTTAAGCTCTATTGAGCTAGTACTTCATGCTTAACCCTCTCTGTAAGAGTTACAGAGTTCTCTCAAGTCATTCTGTGGATATCGTTAGAGGCCTAACATTTGTGCGGCTATGGTGGTTGAAAAGGATCGATTTCGGGAACGGTTTGAGGGATACGACAAGATGAAGATCAAGCTTCGAAATAAGGTACGAATTATGTTTTTGTTTAATTACAATATGTGTTAATCATTTTCTAGAATTGAAGCGATCTTGGTTTTCGGGAAATCAAAGATTGTGAAAAAGTTTCACAATCATTCCGCTGCGGTAGGGATTGGATATCTACCCGGTTTCCCAACATCAACATAGTCTTTGTTCCTCATTATGACAGTAAAGTTGGTTCCCAAAAAACTTTACAGTCCAGGAATGAGTGAATCTTATGTAATATAAATTCTATAGGAGAAGATATTGCTGAGGATGGTGATATTTACTAGTCTGTATCTGCATGACCCCCTAGAAAGTTCCAATACGCATCCATGTACTTGCAGTGTGTATAGTTTTAGTTTTCAAGAACATGAACATATCAGGATAAGTTTTTGTAGATTTGGAAAGGAAGAGTGAACGTAAACGTACCCTCAATTGCCTAGTTTGTTACAGGTTTCAAGTAAATTTGGTATTCCACCGTATTTTTTACTCCAACAACATAACCACTTGGTTTTGCTAGAGTGATCTGATGAACAATGCCATTATCTATTACGACCTTCGAACGTAGAACATAAATAAGCAGAGAAAACGTCAATGGTAGACTGTGAAGGTGATGATCAGCTACTACTACTTTAAACTGATGGTGTTGTTATATGCAGTAATTAAGGTTATGTCGCAAATTAAAGTTCAAGATGAAAGAATAATAAAATGAAATTATTAATTAATGTCATGATTAATCTATACAATTAGACTAACCCTATAATTGCAACATTCTAGTTTCAAGAATTGGACGGACAAATACCTGGAAACTGAAGAGCAATTGAGTCCATTGTTATTTTTCGTAAAGCGGAGCGACAGAGACACAGAGGATTAACTACTACTATTTGAAAAACCTACATACAATTCTCAATGGGGCAACTTATTTAAGGTTGACTAGCAATAGGCCTCCTGTGCACTTCAAACATGGGTCAAGTCTACCCATTATAGCAAGCCCATGAACACAGGTCCAATGACATGTATGAGATCTTGACATCTAATTAATCAGGGTTTGTACAAAATTATGTTTATTGTTTATTATGCTAGGCCACAAAATTAATGATAAAATTCTATCATTTTCCCACTTAGGCAGCATAACCAACATTAATGAACAACATAAACAAATCCCCAGATTAATATAATAATATGTGGCCATAATAGGATGTCAAAATAGAGTCAATAATCTTTCAATTATAAATCCAAAATGAAGTTACAAGTACCTCAATAGTATAGAAATCAGACCCGATAGGAGTACTGATAACATATATGCAAGATACCTATGCCTTGATGACTAAAATAGAATGTGTCGTCAGGAAATGCACACAAAATGGTGATCCGTATGTGCAAGTCCAAACAAAATGGCCCAAGCATCCACCTAAGATGCCAACTGAGATTTAACAAATTATCTCATAACAACAAAATGAGACTGGGTATAAAATGTCTCCAACAAAATGCCATATATATATAAATATTTAAACGTATCTGTGCAGTATATCCAGAAAGTATTGAAGTAAATCACATATTAATATAGAATTCACGTACAATATACGAGATACACAGGAAGAAGGGTTGAATTGTGTATTCTTTTCGTGAATACAAAAACTTTAATATATCTTGTTAAGAACTTTTCCAACTATTAAAAGAATACCATAAAAGTTATACAAAAATAGTTATGTAGTTAAATCGCAAATAACTTTTATATACTTGTCTAAAAACAAAATAGAATAAAGTGAAATGTTAGAAGATAGACGTTGCGATTTTTATACTGGTTCACCCCAAACCATGGGCTACATCCAGTCCTCAGAGTTCGTCTGAGATTTCACTATACTTCGACAATTATACAAGTATTCTTTCTTCCCTTTCAGAGCCTCTTCAGGTCTCTTACACAAAGTATTCTTTCTGCTATCTTAGCCTCTCTAGGCTCTTCTTTCTCTCATTAGAAAGATATTATGAGCTTTTTTGTTACAATAGAGTTTGCTCTCTAGTATCGCACTTTTGAATACATAATTTTTCTTTGTAAGTAAACACTTGAAAGCTCAAAAGCTTGTTTAATCTTGGACTACAACTAGTATATATAGCCTAAGTCTCCAACTGCTTCTTGATTCTTGATAACTACTTCTTGATTCTCGTAGAACCCGTTCTTGATTTTTGTAGAACCCATTATTCAGTTGAGTTCTGTAACTAACTCCAACTAACTAAATGTCTGACGTACTAGCATATCTTCATCTTTGTATCGTCTGTGTTTTCCTCTTCTTCTCTATTTTTCACTTCTTCTGTATTTTCCGCTTCTTCTGTGTTTTCACTTCTTATGTGTTTTCCACTTCTTCTGTGTTTTAACTTCTTCTATGTTTTCACTTCTTCTGTGTTTTCCGCTTCTTCTGTGTTTTCCAATTCTTCTGTGTTTTCACTTCTTCTATATTTTCTGCTTCTTCTGTATTTTCCACTTCTTCTGTGTTTTCACTTCTTCTGTGTTTTTCTGCTTCTTATGCGTTTTCCACTTCTTCTGTGTTTTCACTTCTTCTGTATTTTCTGCTTCTTCTGTGTTTTCACTTCTTATGTATTTTTCTGCACACTTAACACACTTATCAAAATAGTTAATTTATTTCTAATATTACTATTATTTGATTGTCCCTAAAATTAATAATCGTGAAGTCCTCTTGACTTAACAGAATGTTGGAAGGAGGTGTAACATCACACAAATTAAGGATGTCATTCTATATGCTACTATGATAGGGAATTCAAAAAAGAGGTGTTGTATATTTTCACTTTGACATTTTCAAATAGGAAAATTATCTTAGATGTTTCAGTATTTTTTAACTTTTTATTTGTACGGAGACTAATGTTGCAAATATCACATAGGATTTAGTAGCAAATTTGATTATGGTAGGATACGATATCAATACCAATCAATATTAAGTATCATTTTAGATAATTTTTTAAATTATAAAATAGTCATTGAATTTTATAAAGTTATAAAATAGTCCCTCGATATATTGTGCTATATAATTTTTAACTTTATTTCTTGTGTTGTCTCAAAAATTCATAATAATAAAAATTTAATAGAACAACAATTATATTTTCATATTCCTACTAATGTTACTTTTCACATAATATTTCTCTATTTAAGGTCATCATTAGCATTTCATATTATGGCAAGATTGTTACCAATCTTGATAGTGACCAATAAAATGAGTTTTGAAAATGCAAAAGAATCATCCCTTTATGTAAATGAACCTTCAAAGATTGCTATTACTAATAGTCCTTTTTTTAACTTGTAGCAACTGGGGACTATGACATTTTTAAGGTTGAGGTTAAAACTCATAATGCATCACTCTATACAAGAATTTTTAATTATAGAATGTAATCAGTATAATTGAGGACAAATGTAAGCTATATACATTACACTACAAGAAAATTCGGATTTAGGAACGGAAAAAAAACGCTAAATTCGTCCCAATTTCGGCTCCAAACGCAAACGTGGACGGATTTTAGGACCGAAATTTATCCGTCGTAGATGGTTGGTCGCAAATCTTAGGGACGGAATTTAATCCGTCCCTAAAATACAGGAACCAAAAAATCCGTCCTAAACACCGTTTGCAATATGGATACCAATGGAATTATTGTATTTGTTTTGGGACGGAATTAGGGACGGACATGGGGTAATTGCAGATGGAATTAGGGACGGAAGTTTGGACGGAATTAAGGACGGACATGTGGTAATTGTAGATGGAATTAGGGACAGAAGTTTAGACGGAATTGGGGACGAAATTGGGGACGGAAATGTGGTAATTGCAGATGGAATTAGGGACGAAATTTTGGACAAAATTCGGGACGGATATGTTAAATTGCAGATGGAATTAGGGATGGAAGTTTAGACGGAATTATCGACGGATTTGGGGACGGACATATGGTAGTTGCAGATGGAATTAGGGACGGAATTATCGACAGAATTAGGGACGGACAAGTGGTAATTACAAATGGAATTAGGGACGGAAGTTTGGACGGAATTGGAGACAGAATGGGGGACGGACATATGGTAATTGCAGATGGAATTAGGGACGGAATTATCGACGGAATTGGGGACAGAATTGGGGTAATTGCAGATGGAATTAGGGACGGAAGTTTGAACGGAATTGGAGAGGGAATGGGGGACGAACATATGGTAATTGCAGATGGAATTAGGAACAGAATATTGGACAGAATTGGGGGACCATGGGTACGGAATTGGGGACGGAATTAATTTGGGGACGGATTTAGGAACAGAATTTTTTTTGTTCGGAACTGATTTAGGAACGGATTTTTCTTTTATTTTGAATACATTTTCAAATTTATTTTTATTTTCCAA
>JAOQMS010042380.1:0-13876 GCA_027563885.1 Erythroxylum longipes
AGTTAAAAATATATAAAATAAATATTAGTTTATAAATAATAATTTTTATTTTATTTATTTTAAAAATAAGATATTTTAAATAATACTTTATTAATAAATATTATATAAAATATTAAAAAAATTATTTTTAAGTTTTATTTAATTTATAATTATTATTAGTAATAAGAATATTTATTATTATTTAGAAAAAAATTAAAAATTCACAATAATTATAAAAGTTGAAATAAATAAAATAACTAATTAAAAAACGTTAAAAAAAGGGGGGAAAAGAGAGGCAGGAGGGAGATTTTAAAATTTTTTGAAATTTTTGCAAAAAAGTTTCCTAATTTTTTAAAATTTCCAGTACCGGCCGGTATTTGACCGGTATTTTGAATACAACCGGTATCGGCCGGTACTGACCGGTATTGGCCGGTACCGATCGGTATTTACATCCGGTACCATAACGTATAATTCGGTATCAGTTTTGGTCCGGGTGGTACCGGTATTCATAACGATGATCTTGGACCTTTATGAGATGAAATCTGACTCAACAACATGGGCTCTATCTCTTAAAGGTCTTGGATCAAACAATTCAATGCTTGCTTCATTGCTTTGGCCCTAGCTTTTATCATTGGGCCTCTAGCATCTTGTAATGGATCTTTAGGAACATTTGGCTTGAATGTTGGGCCTTTGATATGGGAATTTCGTTTTGCCCCTTGCCTTGCACATTCAGACTTCAAATCTGATCCAATTTTAGCTCCTAGGCCTCCTTTTGCAAGCAATTGATTGGAACTTGCTTATTTTCCTATTTGCTTCACTTTCTTATTTCAATTACTTTCCTATTTTGCTTTTAGTTTCCTATTTTATTTCTTGCCTCATTCATCTTTCTTTAGATTCAAGTTTTACTTTCCTTGAGGTAATCACTTCCTTAATTCATTCCTTATACTATTTTTCCTTTACTTGGTTTCCAAGTTTTTCCACTTTTCCATCATTTTTCTTTCTTAGTACTCTTAGTGCTAACCTCCATTTTGTTCTTTTCCCTCTTGTTTTCAGAATTGCTAAGCCCTCCTTTCCCTTCAAGTCCCCTTCCCTTTGCATAATCGTCTCCATTACTTCTTCTTTATTTTCCACACCTTGTTTCTCCTTTTGAATTCTTTGATAATGTTATTTTTTGATTCTAGTCTTGGTTGCCACTTGGTTTGATTGCTTCTATTTGATAGTGTCTTGTTTTGAATAAGGATACCATAGAAAGCATGTTGAGTGGTAAAAGGAAAGAGTGTTGGCATTATATAAAAAGCCAATTTTTGTGTGATACACGAGTTGTTTGTCATTTGTTGAGTGTATACATGTGAGGTTGAGTGGTGAGGTCCATATTGTTTTTTGTTGTTCACTAATATTTTGCAATTCATAAAAATGTCTCAAGAAGATGAATCACCTGAGCAAGATTGCAAAGTCCTTATGAAGGTTGTGCAAGATCAATTTAGAAGGTTGAATGTTAGGTTGGATGACATCCAATCCATGTCAAACTCCAAAGGTCCTAGAAGGACGTTCCATGAAGAAGATGAAGATGTGCAATTTGAGGATGAAGGCCCCAACATTAGGAGAGGCAAACAACCTCCTTCTCGTAATGAACTTGACAACATAAAATTGAAAATCCCTTCTTTTCAAGGGAAAAATGATCCTGAATTGCATTTAGCGTGGGAGAGGAAAATAGAACATGTATTTAAGTGTCATACATATAGAGAAGAGAAAAAGATAAAACTTACAACCGTTGAATTCTGTGACGATGCTAGTAATTGGTGGGATGAATTGCAAGTAAATAGAAGGTGGAATCTTGAAAGACCAAACCGTCCATGGCACGAAATGAAAGCCATGATGAGAAAGCACTTTGTTCCAAGTCATTACTATCGAGAATTGTCCAAGTGGCTGCAAAGATTGAGGTAAGGATCTATAAGTGTTGATGAGTACCACCAAAAGATGGAGATCATCATGATTAGAGCCAATGTTGAGGAAGACATAGAAGCTACCCTAAGAAGATTTCTTGATGGTTTGCACCCTAAAATTGATTTCATTGTAGAGCTGCGAAATTTCCTTGACATGGATGAGTTGTTTCATAAGGCTATCATGGTAGAAAAGCAATTAAAGATCCAAAATGGTGCTGGATCAAGTTCCTGAAAGAAAAGTTTGAAGGAGTCTAAAAATTTCTTCAAATCCAAGGGAGAGACATCAAGCCAGAGGAGGAAAGTAAGCCTAAATTTTGTACTCCAAATCCTAAGGGTAAAAATGACTCTAAACCTTCTTCTTCTACTCCTTCTTATAAAGTTAAGTTCTTTAAATTTCAAGGTTTTGTTCATATTGCTTCTCAATGCCCTAACAAAAGAACTATGATTTTGCGTGAGAATGGTGATGTTGCTGGTGAAAGCAATGATAGTGATGATTTTGATGATGTGTCTCCATTGATGGATGCGTCTGATGTTGATTGTCAAATTTGGTGAAGCCCTTGTGGCTAAGCGTGCTCTTAATATCCAACCAAAAGAAGATATTGAAGAAGAGCAACATGAGCACATCTTTTATACAAGGTGTCTCATTAATGGTAAAGTTTGTAGCATGATCATAGATGGTTGAAGTTGTACCAATGTTCCTAGCACTTTACTTGTTGACAAGCTTAATTTGCCTATTTTGAAACATCCTAGACCATATAAATTGCAAAGGCTAAATGATTGTGGTGAGGTGAAAGTTGTCACCAAACAAGTGATGGTTGCGTTTTACGTTGGAAAGTGTCATGAGGAGATTTGATGTGATGTTGCACCTATGTATGCTGGACATGTTTTGATTGGTAGGCCATGGAAATTTGATAAAAAAGTTAGGCATGATGGATACAAAAATTGTTATTCTTTTCCTTTCCACTAACACTGTGCTAAAACCTCTTAGGTTCATTCAAGCTTATGAGGATCAAGTGAGGATTGAGAAAGAATGCAAATTGAGAGCAAATGAAAAGAAAGAGAGAGAGGTCGAAAAGAAAGAAAAAGAGAGAGAATATAAAACGAGTGGAAAAAATGAAGAAAAGAGAGTGACTTTATTTGCTAGAAAAATGAGATCAAGAGGGCTTTAAAATGTGAAGAATCTTATATACTTTCATATAAAGATGTATATGCAAGGCAAGGGGCTTAACAAAATTCCCATATCAAAGGCTATTCAAGTCTAATGTTCCTAAAGATCCATTACAAGATGTTGGAAGCCCAATGACAAGAGCTAGGGCCAAAGCAATGAAGCAAGCATTAAATTGTTTAATCTAAAACCTTCAAGAGATAGAGCCTATGCTGTTGAGTCAAAATTCATCTCATAAATGTCCAAGAAGCATTGTCTTACTCCTTGAATGGGAGGCCCAATAGGAACTTGTCCTAGATAACCTTCAATAAGATGGAACTATGCTCGAGAACAACTAGAATCAAACACACACGGAAGGACAAGAAACAAAATTGAAAAGATAGAAATAGAAAACAAAGAGAAAAGGGTTAGAAGAATGTTGGTCAATTGAAAGAACCCTAAGAGAACTTTTCTCTTAGAACCCGAGCAAGAATGTTGGTTAATGGAAAGAACCCTAAGAGAACTTGTCTCTTAGAACTCTAACGATTTTCGAATTCGCTCTTTGACATCTAAGAACAATTCTCAAATTTCTCAGCCTATCAAGAAAATTGGGTCTAGTCAATTTATTAGAATCCATAAATGAACTCAAATTCACAATGGATTCAATCTAAGAAAAATTATGACAAAGTGTCCTAGTGGGTCGATATCTGACATTACTACAAATGACCTTAGGTTTACGCAATAAGTCATCTTAGGTCAATCGGTAGATATCGGTCATATCAATTGTGTCATAACTGCAACTATCATCTAGTGCTATCAACTTGTGATTTATGCACACACATTAGGTTATCAACTCTTGATGCACGTACATTTGATGTACACTACCCAATTGCGCCTTTGTCTATGTTGACCTTGAGTTTACTTAACAAATCAATGCTTCTAATGAAAACTGACCCATTAATCTAAAAATCTTATTTCCATGGTTCGAACATATCCGTATAGAGTGGGCTTGGCTTTACCCAACAACCCTAACTCTAAAAGAATTCTAGTTCTCCCCATATTAATGGAAGGCATTATTCTAGTCTCATCTAAGTCGTAGGATTATAGTCACAATGACGATATGGTATGATTTAGGACATGTCATCAATCACATTGAATCTATATCCATAACCATCTATCATCCCACTTAACCAACCCTAGCATGCATTCTTTAATGCAACCATCTCACAAGGTTTTCTTCTATAGGTTGTGACGTGTTATGCATCTAAAGATTTGACGTTCGATTCAACTCTTGAAATGAATTGCTTTCTAATATTGGCATCAGCTATTTTCTCAATCTGTATGTTTTTGATTCCAATTCAAAATACCAATATACCAAGTGTATTACACTCTACTCTAATGTACCAATTAAACACTTTAATTCTATCATGCTTGCCATATCTAGTCATACTAGACATGAAATACTCAAAATAGATTAATACAATATTAATCTCTTAGATTTTTAAATAATTTGAGAACATCAAACTATCACCTTAAGTATCTCTAGGTAATCTCCACTTCATCAAGACTACTTCGGCACTTGTCACATAACTTGTGGTGGCCAAAACAATCAAGACAACTGAATATACGAAAGAGACGTTAATATGACATATTTGACATTCGAAAATTTTTGAAACCTAATTTCAAGCAAATTAATTTGGAATGCATACAACATCAAAGTAACATATTTCTAATCACGTAAAAAATGATCCAAGGCATTGAAACCAAAAACAAACAATCACCACTTCAAACAAACCAAGTCCAACAGTTTTCTAAAAAATGTCTAGCTCTATCTTTTTCTTTAAAAAATCATTGAAACAATTTTAATAAATGCTGAAAAATTACAGATGCTATAACATGTTCCCAACATGTTCCATGAATTTATTTAGAATTTATTTCCAAGAAAAACTCAACCAACCTCAACAACCAAACCAATCCAAAATCTGTGTTCCTCAACATAGACATTCCTAACAGCACACAAAAAAAACTCTCAAATAAATATTCAATAGCCTCAAAAACATTTTTCATCTTTGTAGGCATTTATAAACATCTTTAAAAGAGGGTGATGAAAGAAAATGTCAATTTTTATAGAATTTATTCTCGAATTTACAAGCATGCCTGTTCATGTAACGTGCATAAACACAGCAACCAGAACAGTAGGGAATTAATTAGCAAAAACATATCAGATCACAATGATAAATTTTTTCCTTCCACAGAGATATTCAGCAACATCTCATGAGCAAATCTAGACAACAAAATTTCAAAAACAATATCTCTATACTGATTTCGAATTCAACACAATTAGAATGCACAATTGTCACAACCCATTGGCAGCATCACACATGTTATGGTTTCTCCTTTATACGGGGCACAAGAGGCTCTAATACCACTATAAAAAAATCTGGTGAGTGCATCATATACACAAGGTGAGGCAAATAAAAAGAAAATTGTTCCAAGACTTTCCCGAAGTCCAGGATCTATGTGCCTATACAAGAAAATACCATTAAACCTAGCTAAAAATTCTCAATTCACAAACATGATCATAACATATATATATAGGAATTCATGGCATTTACACAAATCAATCAATCTTATAATAACCACGTACCTTGTGTGTAGTCTCCTTCATTCTTTGATCTTCTACTTGTTGGGTTGTCGCAAACCAAAAAAACTAAAACAGACCATCTCCAATGGTATCCACGCAGAGATCGGAGAAACTAACCAAATCAAACTCTTTGATCCAGAAATGGCTAGAACAAAGACAAGTGTGCTAGCTCTCTTCTTTGTTCCATGGAGAGCAAAAAACTTGGAAGAGAATGAAGAGGAAGAAGATGAAAAAGATGATGAGAATAATAATGTGAGAATCGTGAAGAAGATTTTTTACTTAACCACTCTCACGATTCACATCTTCTTAATTTCTTTTTTGTCTTTTATCATTTTTGTCCTTTTGTCATTTAAAGACAATAAATGTATAACTTTAAAGAACCTTCTCTTATCTTCTACGTTGCACACACCTTTATATATATATATTTATGTGTGTGTGTATATATATATATATACACACATACATTGATATATATAAATGTATATATACTACAGACTTATTTCAACAATATCGATGTCACAATCTCATCGGGACATATCCTGATCCCATCAGGATCCATTTGGTTTTATTGTTGTCCAAATAATGGATCTCTATCCAAAACTATTTTAGGAATCCTCCAAGTCACTCTTATGTGTGTGACCCATTAGGTCCAGGTTATGTTGGCCACTTGGATTAATACTTAATCCAAGCAAGTCATGAGTAGTGTCTAGCAATACATCATAACCCCCAATTGATTAGAAAGTAAGTGGTTTGACGAACGAAGTTGTGCTCGTCACAAACCATCTCATGAACCCTCCCATAGACAATTGCTGTGTAATTCATCTTTTCACCATGCTATAGCCTACTTGTTTATTAGTATGGGCAAAGTGTCAACTCTCACTAGACTGACTACGTCAAATCCAGTCCAAGTGATATCAGTTCTCGTCCTTGGAATCATTACTCTATATGTCAATGAAGACATTCTTCATGACACATGTACTTCGGCCAGAGATTTCCAAGTAATGATCCCAACAAGAGGCTATGGGTATCATCTTCTACTATTACAGAAGTGGTGAATCCTCTATTGGCTACTCAATTACTTTCGAATAACTCAAGTTGTACCCAATCAGCACTCTATGAGTGACCTCTGCAAGGCAACAAGGAATGGGGTCAAAGCACAGAATCAGTGTCCAAGATAACCTTGAGTACCTCAAGTCTAAAGATACTTGCACCATTGCTATGATGAGATTATCACTGACATTAGAACAGGACATCTATGTGATAATCTCATGGTAGGTCATTTAATGTACTTACTAGCTCTAGTAAGCATTAACATCTCAACTCTAAACATCTCATGTTTATGGTTTCTGAGATCTACTGCTTGATCAAATCAAGGAGTTTGACATGTGCTAGTTTATTCAGATTACAATCCTATGACTAGGGATAATTTAGATACTGATATATTTGCACATGATAGGAATCTCAGTAGTATGATCACATCATAATTTCCTTCATGCTATGTCATATATCATGGCCTTCATTAATTTGCTTATAGATCAATATCAATTCATAAATAATGAACACCAAATTAATAAAATATGCTTTTCTTTATTATTGAAAATAAAGTCTATACATAACTTTGTATAAAACGCACTAAAGGTGATTGCCTTTAGGGCACTACTCTAACAATTGGAAGTCTAATGTATTCCATGTTGTGTACACGGCCTGACATTAACTAACTTGTAGGTCTACTGGCAAGATATTCTTCTAACCCTGGAATCGAGCATTGGAAGTGTGTGAAAAGGGTCCTTAGGTATCTGTAGTGTACAAAGGACTATTAGCTATGCTACCAAGGAGGGAATCTTGGTTTGCATGGCTACACTAATGCTGATTGGTGTGGTAATCATGATTTGTGCAAATTTACATCTGGCTATGTCTTCATGCTAAATAATAGGGTTATTTCTTGGGAATAGCAAGAAACAAACTTACACAACATTGTCAACAACGGAGGCTGAATTTGTTGCCAATGCCTCGACTATGCAAGAGGCCTTGTGGCTTCGAAATTTATTCCACACTTAGGGTCAATTGTGCCTTTGGAAAGGCCCATAACTATCTATTCTGTTAGTATGGTAGCGTTAACTTACACTAAAGACCCTAAGCATCATGGAAAGACTAAGCACATTAGCATGAAATATCATTTTGTTAGAGATGCAATAGAAGAGGGAGAAATTAAGTTAGAGTACATATCTACGAACCTAATGGTGGCTAAACCTATGACTAAGTCATTGCCACCATTTCATTTTGCTAAACATGTAAAGGCAATGGGTTTTCGTAGATTTTGAAATGTTCGTGTAATTTTCTCCTTCTTGTGTCAATTATTGGTGCATTTCACTTTGAAACCACAACGAAAAATGTATGGGTCAATCATAGGCTAAGGTTGGTTTTCTCACATTAGTCATTCGCCCTTGCATTTTTGCGTAAGATTAAAGATGACACCACTAAAGTCTTAAATGTATGTTATCTCTTAAAAGGGATATGTGACTTGTGTGTCATACATTTAAGTGGAAGCCATGAACCAAGATACGACAACTTTAGTCTTATGATCGTCTTGATTATGCATGCATCAAGATAAGGTGATTAAGGTCATCAAGTTTGTATGTCCACTCATACATACTATCCTATGATTTCATTCTTAAGAGTGAGAATAAGGAGTATTTCATGTTTGTTTGACATGCCCTCCTATTATTGAGAATAATAGGAGTTACACATCTAAATGTTTTAAGAGGGAGAATTGACACACCCCTCCAAGTGGGAGTGGAGTAGTAAAACATTTAAGGATGTGTTTAGGCAACATGAAAGGGATGTGTTCCAAATGTTCCATAGTTGACCATGAAATCGACCAACCAAGAAAATAAGCAGTTGTCTTTTGTCTTGTTTATGTTTGAGATTCTTCATTCAAAACCCTTAGTGATTATGGCTTGCTATTAGGAAACTAAGGATTATTATGGTCTTCTTAATTGGTTGTCGAAGGTCTCAGGAGAAATGGGACTTGAGTATCCTCCTTTTAGATGATCATGTTTTCTTAAATTTTCTAGTAGTTCGAAGCTAAAGGAAAGACATGAATGCATAAGTTGCCTGCATAAGTATAATTGCATGAGTTGCATAACTATGATAGCATATGTTGCACACTATAAATGATACACAATCACATTATTCAATCTTGGCACCATATATTGTTTTGTACAATATGAAAGATTGAGTGTGATGTGAGAAAGAAACCAAGTGCACTTGAGGTTTAATACATTCATGAGTTTTATGGGTTAAAACTCACAAAGGAGACTAAATGTGATTAAACATGTCTATTAAAATGTCTTGGGGTTTGAGAGGAATAACTTGATTTGTTCAAGTAAGTTTAATTTGTTCAAATGTGAGGAGAGTGACAATCTTTCATTGTGGGTCTAACAACCACAATGCAAAGAGATTTTGTTTGCATGCCTAAGGTCGTACCCACAACTCAAAATTATGCGCTTCAACTATTATTTGTTTTCGGCTTTGTATGTTCACTTGTTGAGTATGTTCTGTTTGAGTGGGAGCATATTTTTTTAAAATATATATTTGAAAGTGCTTGGGTTTCATCTAAGGAGCTAACCCTTAGCTCAAGGGAGCTTAGTGAAGCTCATATAAGCTATAAGTGGCTTGACATGACTTTCTCTTAGCTCAAGTTTCTAAAGCTAGCTTAAGGTGAGCTCGTGGGAGCTCATTAAAACTAGTTAGTAACTCGAAAGCTGGAGATAAGCTCAATTAGACTCAATTGAGATTACCCCAGCTCATCTTTGGTTCTTGGGAATTGAAGCTAGCTATAAATGTGTTCACACTAGTTAAGCTAGA
This sequence comes from Erythroxylum longipes, assembly GCA_027563885.1. Classification (NCBI taxonomy): domain Eukaryota; kingdom Viridiplantae; phylum Streptophyta; class Magnoliopsida; order Malpighiales; family Erythroxylaceae; genus Erythroxylum; species Erythroxylum longipes. The sequence continues at coordinate 9,578 of JAOQMS010042380.1, forward strand.
AGAGCTAATTAAGGAGCATGAGTTGGAGTTGAAACCCAAAGCTTAATGGGCGAAATTAGTGGTGCTAGATGAAGGAATCTAGCATGCTCAAGTGCACAATGGACAATAGGGTGTACCATGAGCTGTAGCACACCATAATGCATCTTCCCATGCATGTACTTAGAGTGCAAGTTCATTGTCTCCACATGGATACATGAATTCAGCCAAGAGGTTGAATTCGGCCAATGGGGAAGATTCATCATGTAGCTTGCCTTAGAAAGAACATACATGACAACATTTCACCAAGGTATGTGTACTTTGGATGAAATGATGTGTTGTTTCGGCCAATAGTAATGACCATTCAGCCAAAAAGGGGTTTATGTACAAGAATGACTAAGGCACACATACTTTGACAAAGAGTCATTTATCTTCACTTAAAGTCATGATGGCAAAGGATGTGTCCCTTAGCCAAGAGTCAATATGTTTCACCAAGAGACGTAACTCTTGGAAGAGTCATGACTCTTCAAAGGCACCTTTTGGTGGCCTATAAAAGGGAATTTCGTAATTCCTTTGAGTGAGTTATTTTTTTCTTTAGCCGAATACTACACTCTTCTCCCCATCTTTGAGCTGAAAACACTCCCTTCTTTCAAGTCTTCATGTATTGAAGTACTCTCCCATAAAATAGTTGTTAAGCTTATTAAGAGCATTGTGGGTGAACTATAAGGATTGCCACTTTCACAAGTTAACAACTTTTCTGACCTTAGTGCGTAATGATGAGATTGGCGATCTACTTCATCCATTCCAACCACGACGAGTTGGAGAAGAAGGAGAAGCTATAGTGGATCTCCACAAGGGAGGCAAAACATCAAGCATACAAGTAGTTATTCTGCTACGTTTCAAGTTAGTATATCATCCTACCCTTCTTAGTGACGTGTAGGATCTTGTACGCTTATGAAATCATGAGATTATTTTTTAAGTTATGATCCAAAATCAACATTAAAAAGGTCTTTAGAGACTTGGCAACATTACTTGTGGCCAAAAGAATTTATCATTCATTCTGATCATGAAAGTTTGAAACTTCTAAGGTCCCAAGGTAAATTGAACAAGAGATATGCTAGGTGACTAGAATTTATTGAAAATTTTCTTTATTTTATTAAACATAAAAAGGGAAAGTGATACAACCAGCCTTGTCAAGGGCGGCAAGGAGGTTCAATGCCACAACGCTAGTCAACAAGATAAACTTTCTATGTCTAGTGGACAAATTACAAGGCAGCAAGCTTCAAAGCTCAAGCAAGCTTCAAAGCTCAAGCAAGCTATGCAAGGATTTGTTCAAGGCATCTCAAATTCATGATGAGGCCACGACATCCTTGGAGGAACACCAAGGCATGCCAAAGCTTGTAATTTTTTCTAAGGGAGGCGTGAAGAGGCTAGTACTCAGCCAATTTTCAAGACAAGCTCAATATCTCTTATAAAAGTGCTGATTGTATTGTTTGGGCTTGTAATTTAGTTGCTTTTACTTAGTTTAAGTTTTGAACCTGTTTTATAAGCTGTTTGTATTAAGTCCATTGTTTTCTTTTATTTAGTTTAAGATTTGAACTTATTTTATGGGCTGATTGTATTAAGTCCATTGTTTTGCTTTAGAAGTTTAGGTCATCTTATTTTCTACAATATAAATAGGATAAGATGAGGGTTGTAAGACCACTTTTGCGTCATTGATTAATAAAATTTCCAGAATTTGGATTTCTTCAAGAGAGGTGTGATTGCCTTCTTGGTTACTTCAAGAAATTAATTTGAAACAAGTAAGTACTTGCAATGTGAATTAGTTTATGATTTCTTTGGTATTCGGTCTCAATTCATGATATTGGGGTTTGATCTAGCATGTTCTTGGGATAGAAATTTGGGGTAATGAACCGATAGAATTAGGAGGTTTCAAGAACTTAGATTTCTTGGAGTTTCCGTATCATCTTGGGAAGCTTTGGCTTAATTTTATTAAACTCGTACGTATTCTTTTATGCTATCTTGTTTGTAAATTTCGTTTTTTTGTTGTTGTGATAAATCTGATCTTTCATGTTCTTTTGTGTCTTTTTGAATTCCTGTTTCTGAATTCGTGTTCTAATTTTCTTTTAGTGAATCATTGATTTCTTGATCATCAGACCTAAATAAAAGGAATCAGAAAAGAAAGAAATCATGAAAAAAACGAAAAGAAAAGAAAAAGAAAAGAAATAAATCGTGAAAAACACAAAAAAAGAAGAGAGAAAATTTCAAATTGATCAAGATAGTTTTCTTTCAATCATATATGCAATTCTTGTTAGTCCAGAATTGGACAATCATAGGCTGATACAACTAGCCTTGGCAAGGATGGCAAGGAGATTCAATGGCACAACACTACTCAACAAGACAAGCTTTCTATGTCTAGTGGACCAATTACAAGATAGCAAGCTTCAAAGCTCAAGCAAGCTATGTAAGGATTTGTTCAAGGCTTAATCACCTCTCAAATTCGTGATGAGGCCACGACATCCATGGAGGAACACCAAGGCATGCCAAAGCTTGTAATTTTGCTAAGGGAGGCATGAAGAGGCTAGTACTTAGCCAACTTTTGAAGACAAGCTCAATATCTCTTATAAAAGGGTTGATTGTATCATTTGGGCTTGTAATTTCGTTGCTTTTATTTAGTTTAAGTTTTTAACTTGTTTTATGGGCTGATAGTATTAAGCCCATTGTTTGGCTTTAGAACTTTAGGTCATCTTATTTTCTACAATTTGTTGCATCTTTGATTAATATAATTTCCATAATTTGGATTTCTTCAAGAGAGGTGTGATTGCCTTCTTGGTTACTTAAAGAAATTTATTTGCAACAACAAGTACTTGCAACATGAATTAGTTTATGATTTATTTGGGATTCCGTCTCAATTCACGAAATTGGGGTTTGATCTAGCATGTTCTTAGGATAGAAAGTTGGGGCAATGAACCAATAGAATTAAGGGGGTTTCAAGAACTCAGATTTCTTAGGGTTTTCGTATCACAGGTTTTAAACTCAAATTAGCCTAATTTGTGTGCAAGAATCATTAAAACACATTGAATTACCTATCTTTCAATTTGGGGCAGATTTGAACTTGTTCCATTACTTATAAGAATCATATTGTTCAATTACTTATAAAAATCATTGCACACACATTCTTCATCCGTGTATCGGTATAGAAAATTTGTTGCTTTCTGTTCATTATACTTACTTCTAGTTTTTGTTCATTTTGTTTCTTTTTAGGATTTATCTTGTTCTTTTCTAATTAATTTGTGTTGTTTGCTATTTGCTTGTTATTGCTTGAATTGGTTTCTAAAGAGTAACCTTCAAGGCATCACTTGAGAGGTAAAAGGCAAGAGAGTGTGAGCCTATCTAGTGAAAAGCCAATATTTTGTGTGAAACACGAGTGATAAATTGTTCTAGAGTGAAAAACGTGAGGGAAAGTGAGGTTCTTTCTAACATTTTCTTACAGGTTTTTTTAAAATGTCTAATGAAGTGATAATAGTGCAACGAAGAAAGATCAAGGGAATCCAACAGATCAAAACTTCACTTTGCAAGCCATGTATTGTCAATTTAAGAGGCTTAACTCTAGGTTTGATGATATGAAAGAAAGGTTTGAGAGATAGCAGGAGGAATCACAATTTGCTGGTAGAGGAGGTTTGGAAAATAGAAGAGATGCTACTACTGCGATTCGAAACACATAAAATTATGAAGAGTATGATGATTTTGATGAGGATGATGAGGAGTGGCGTAGGGGCAAGAATCAAAGTAGAGGTGGACGATATGGTAGAGGCAGATTTAAAGGTGGTAATATAGCAAGGAATGGAAGAGGAAGGGAAGAAGAAGTATAAAGAGTGGACAAGAATATTGGTAGCATCAAGATGAAGATATCTCCTTTTTAAAGGAAAAATGATGCAGATGCCTACCTAGAGTGGGAAAGGAAAGTTGAGATGATATTTGCTTGCCACAACTACTCAGAAGAGAAAAAGGTGAAGTTGGCGGCAGTTGAATTCTCAAACTATGCTGTTGTTTAGAGGGATCAGTTGCTATTGAGTAGAAGAAGAGTTAATGAAAGGCCTATTGGGACATGGGAAAAAATGAAGGCCATAATGAAGAAATGCTTTATGCCTAGCAATTAATATAGGGAGTTGCACCAAAGGCTTCAATCCTTGACATAAGGTACTAAGGCATGAAGGACTATCATAAGGAGATGGAAACAGCCATGATTAGGGCTAATATTGAAGAGGATAAGGAGGCCGCCATGGCAAGGTTTCTTGCTGGTTTGAACAAAGATATAGCCAA
>JAOQMS010042381.1:0-13874 GCA_027563885.1 Erythroxylum longipes
GTCCCAAAAGTCCACTTTACCCTTCCTTATAAGCTTAGGCTCTTTTGGTACTTAAGTTACATGCCAAAAATGCCCTCTATTCATTCCTATGCATTTATTCTATAAACTGTTATGCTTAATTTAAGGAAAAAATTTCAAGGGGCCAACACCTATGGTTAGTTTCGATAGTTCTATTACCAAAGAATGATGGAACATGGCACATGTGTGTGGATTGTCGAGCTATCAACAAAATCACAGTAAATTATAGACATCTCATACCTAGATTAGATTATATTCTTGATAGTTGCATGGTTTTTGCTTGTTTTTAAAGATTGGTTTAAAAATTTTGTATTATCAAATTTGCAAAAAAGAGGGAGATGAATGAAATTCGTTTTTTAAAATATGCTTTATATGTGTGGTTGGTATTGCCTTTTAGTTTAACTAATGCACTAAATACTTTCATTAGATTAATGAACCACATTTTGCAACCTTTTATTGAAATTTTTTTTTGTCTACTTTGACGATATTTTAATGTATAACATGAATTTATATGACCATGTCAAACATTTACATTATGTTCTCTGTGATTTTAAGTGAATATGGTTGTATGTAATTTGAAGAAGTGCACATATTGTATGGAATATGTTGTATTTCTTTGTTTTGTTATGAGTGCACATGGAATTAGTATAGGTGAGGAAAAGATTAATGAAATTAAGGGGTAGCCTACACTTAAGAATGCAAATGAGGTACAAAGTTTTCACGATTTAGCAAGTTTCTGTAGGAGGTTTGTAATGGAACTTGTTAAAAAGAATTTATGTTTAGATGATGTGTATTAAAAAGATCTTTAATAACTTGAAAGATAAGTTGACCAATGTACCGTTTCTTTTTTTTACCTAACTTTGATAAAGATTCTGAGATTGAATATGACGAATTGCTAATTGGTATATAAGCTTTTTTGTTGCAGGATTCCAAACAAATCCTTACTTTAGTAAGAATCTTATTGGGGCAACCTTGAATGACCCTATTTATGATAAGGAATATGCATTGGTGAGGACTCTACAGACATGGGAACATTATTTATGGACAAAGGAGCTCATTATTCATTCAGATAATGAGAGTTTGAATTTTTAAAGTCCTAAGGTAAATTGCACATAAGACATACCAAATGGTTATAGTTTATTAAAACATTTCCTTATATAATCAAATGCCAGCAAGGAAAGGGAAATGTTTTGGTTGATGCATTGTCCATGAGTAATGCACTATTGACTTCTTCACAAACTAAATTGCTTGAGTTTGAGTTCGTAAGAATTTGTATGATAGTGATGTAGATTTTGGACAAGTACAGCTTGTATGTTTTAAGTCTGCATATGGTGATTTTTATAGGCATGATGGATTAAACTTTTTGTGCCCAAATTTTCTAAGCATGAATTGCTTATTAGGGATATCTATAAAGGTGGCTTAAAAGGGAATGTTGGTATTAAAAATACCTCTATTACATAAGCATTTTTATTGGCCCAATATGAAACATGATGTGCTATTTGTATATCATAAATGCATAACCTACATAACAAGCTAAGTCAAAAGGAATGACTCATGGTTGGTATACTCCTTTACCCATGCCTAATCAACGTTTGATTAACATATCTATAGATTTTGTATTAGGTTACTTCGATCCCATAGTGGTAAGGACCAAATATTTGTTATCGTTGATAGGAACAGTAAGATGGAACATTTTATTACATGTCATAAAACTAATAATGCCACGCCTATTGCTGATTTGTTCTTTAAAAAGATAATGCATTTGCATGGTTTGCCTAGAACAATTATGAGTGACAGAGATGTTAAGTTATTAAGTCACTTTTGGTACAGTTTGTGCAGTAAATTAGGCATTAAATTGTTATTTTTTGTCATTGAACATCCCCAAACAGACGGACAAACTTAGGTAGTTAATAGGACCCTTACTACATTGTTGCATACCATTATTCAAAAAAATTTTAAATAATGGGAAAAGTGTTTACGACATGTTGAGTTTGCATATAATAGGACTATAAATTCTACCACGTCTTGTTAACCTTTTCAAAATTTTTATGGCTTTAATCCTTGACTCCTTTAGATGTTTTTCATTTACCTACTAATGGATGTGCTAATTTTGATGGAAGGAGAAATCTAATTTTGTTAGGCACGTGCATGCCAGGATTCGAGCTAACATAAAGAAAAATAATGAGCAATATGCAAGGTAAGCCAAAAGTGGGTGCAAGAAAGTTATCTTTAAACCTAGAGATTGGATTCAAGGTACTATGTATAAAGATAGATTTGCTACCTAAAGGATATCAAATTTCAACTTAAAGGAGATGAACCATTTCAAGTGTTGGAGTGAATCAATAACAATGCCTACAAGCTTGATTTACCAAATCATTATGGCAATGTTAGAGCTACTTTTGAATTTGCTAACTTATCTTTATTTGATATAGGTTATTTGAGGGTGAATCCTTTCAAGAAGGGCATGAATGATAGAAATCAGCTTGCATCAACACTCATTGATCCATTACAAGGCATTAAGGTCCTATAACAAGAGCAAGAACTAAATGCTTGTTTTGGAAGGTTGATTATGGACATTTCAAGAAAATGTAGCTATGGTCAAAGATTATAAGGCATTACCAAGATTAATTACTTATCTTCATGCCCATATTTAACTTTTGAAAAGGCTAAAGATGTGGTATTGGATGTAAATTTTATGTTTTGACTTTTTTATCATCAATTATTTGTTATCAACTTATTTTTGGAAGGATTTTAGATTTCGTTCCTAGTGAAGACACTCTTATTTACTTATAGTTAAAAAGACATTTCCTTATAGGATTTTCGTCATTTGGTGCCTATTTAAAGAGGCAATCTAGTATTTTAAGAAAATCATCTTATAAGCAATAGTGTTTCTCTATTGTAAGAGATTTCTCTTAGTTTTATAGTCAAGATCTAAATTTGGTCTCTTTAAGGTAATTAGTAGTGATCAACTTATAACTTTTGTTCCAATCAACAAGTTTGGTAGGGGTCAAGTTCTTTACTTGATTCAAGAAGGATTTTGGTTTTTTCTTGCTAATTTTGGGCCTTAGGTGTTCCTTCACCACATTTCATATCAACTTGTGAGGGGGAGATGTTGGAAATTTATTAAGTGGAGTGAATTTTTTGAGCTATTGAGGTTACAATCTCCTTGATCTATATGGTGGTATTAGCTAACTATACTTGGTTCTCTATATAATAATAATAACAATAACAATAACTCTAAATTTTGTATATTTGGAAACTAAAAGCTATTTTAAAGATCTTGTAGTCTTTATTCAACCTATTTGGATTGACTACCCATTGCACAACATATTCCCATTCTATTAGTTAACAGAAATTTTGCAAAATTGTTAAATTCTTTTCCAAATCATGTTGGTGAACTGACATTTGAGGAATAAGTGTTTCACTTTCATACTCCAAGTTACATAGACGAAATATTAAGTTGATTTTGTTAAATATTCTTCCTAATCTTTCTTTTTTGAGCTTTTTTTAATTACTAACATAAAGGATAAAGGAGTCCTTTAGAAGCCTTAATTCAAACTAGACCTATTCCATACCAAGGAATTCTTCATGATGGAGCTCTAAACAAATTTTGGCAAGAATTCTTTATGAAAATGTTGGAGGGATGTACGAATTATATTATCCTATCTTCTTCATTTGGGTTTTTTTTTTCTATAGTTAGGTATGTTTTCTATCACCAAAGACAATTCCCTCAATCTATATGATCATGTATTATTTCCTTAACCAAGGCATGTCTTAGATATATGTCTTAAGCTCTATAGTTATGAAGTCTATTAATTCTAATTATTTTTCTAGAATTATGTCATTTCTCCATTCCCTACCTTAATCTTTATCACTTTTATTAAGTTGGCTTTTGAGTTAAGAATCTGCACCATTGTCTGAGAAGAACTGATCTTTGGCTTCTTTTTATAGAAACTAACTCTTCTTAAGAAGTGTCTATGGATCGATTTCACCCAAATTTCCTCCCTATTTTTGAATATTCTCTAAGTGCTCTTTGCTATTAAAACTTTGTTTACGGTTCTTATAGATTTTATGCCTTGTTATCCTTCTTTTCCTGATGCGAACATATATCTTATCATTTGACTTTAGCTCTGTAATAGTTTTGGGCCATTTGTGTCCATAAGAAGTTCTTCATTAGTTTCTGTTATATCGTTTGATTTTGAATTTTAAATTATTAGGGGAATTCAAATTCCTTTAGTGTGTGTTGGATAAAGTTCTAGCTAAAAGAGTCAAATGCTTTTTGAAAATTAATCTTAATAGCACAATTTCTTGTTCCACTAATAGAGTCAAATGCTAATAGAGTCAAATGCTAATAGAATATTTTTCTCCTATGTTCCTTCCTTTTTTGAAACCTCCTTAACAAGGATTGATTAAGAAGCTTAGGACTTCCTTTAACATTTTAGCTATCATCTTCGAAATAATCTTATAAATTATGTTACAATAACATATTGGTCTATTGTCAACTATAGCATTTGGATCTAAAGTTTTAGGCAAAAATTTGATATAAATTCTATTTAATTCCTTCATTATTGTTCCACTAGTTAATAAATCCAATACACACTTTGTTACAAGTGACCATTGAACCCATTTGGACTTGAAAAATTATAGGGGTTAAATGAGAATAGTACCATGTGAACATCTTTAAAGCTATAAAGCTTGATGAGTGTCTTAGCTTGATCACTTGAAATTGTGTGATTTATTAATGACTTAGGACCTTGTATAGAAGAACAAGGCAAAAGTTTTCACCAAGGAATTTTGGAAGTAATAATATACCTTCTCATGATTTCTTTATGCTTCTAAAATTCTAATCTGAGATGGAGCTAATTTTGTTGGAGTTTGATCTTGAGATGATTGCATCATAAAAGAACTTGGTACTCATATCAGCCTCCTTCAACTATTGAATTATGGGTTTTTGCTTGAGTTTTTGAGTGCTTAATATAGTAGCTAATAGCTTGTTTCTTTTAAGCTGTTTTTTTTTCATCTCATTACTATTTTATGATGAGACTTCTTTTTAGAGTTGGATAAAAGCTTCTCTAGTTTTTTGAATGAACGATATTGATGTAACAGATTTAGCTATAGATCAGGATCTTAAGCTAAGATTTTATAGCTTTATGCTCTTTACACAATTGAAAGCTTCAAATCCTTAAATATTCTTCACTATACGTCTCTTGATTACTGCTTCAAACCATTAATTTTAGTGAGGTAGCTGTTAAACCTAAAGGGTATTTTTCCTCCAAGCTTCCTTTTATAGTTGGTTGATTTCAATTAGATATGATCTAAGACCAATTAGTTGGAAAATTTGTCTTTGTTTTTGAGGAATCTATATTGCCAAGCTTGATTCACTAGAGCTATATCAAAATTTTCCTTATTAATCATTTGCCACTTTGATTATTATTCCAAGCGAAGAAGTTTATTTTAGGGCTCAAATCCATGAGATTAGGGTTATTAGTAAACTTCCTAAACTCCTAAAGTCCTCACTGTGGCCTTTTGTTTTTTGCTTCTCCCTTTCAATTTCTTATGGAAATAGTGATAAATTTCTTTGGCAATATTGATGGAAAAGCTATTCCACTTCCCTCTTAAAGCAAATTTTTTCAAAGGCTATTTTTTTGGAACTATAGATTTACTATATAATTAAAATTGATGAAGATTTCTCTAGGATCAAACATAAGTAGTAGTTTGAGTCATTCTAACTTTAGAGGGATCGTATTAGCCTATGATTCAACTATAGTAGTGGTGATTATAGTTGGTAATGAAGGACCAGTGTTGATTAGAAAAACAAAAGCATTTAATTGCGTTGATCTAGCTTCAGATTATTTGCTCATTGAATAAGATAGATGGTTTTATATTATTCAAGAAGTCATGAATTACCTATTACTTTTTAGAGTAATTACGCTCTCATACATTCCATTCGATGATTAAGGTTATTTAGAGCTTTGCCTAATAGCCAAGCTTTTGATTTTGCTTTCCTTCCTGATCTCCTTTTTAAGGTTTGAATGAAGTCCATTACAATATGTGAGGTATCAATTATGCATATATTAGTATTTTTAGGTTCCTTATTTAAACTGTAGTGTAAGTTCCATCCTCTTTGCTCCTTATTCGATCCTTCTTTTATAAAACTATAATCTCCACTATTGGTTAGGGAATTAAATTAGTTATTGGCCTAGATTAAGCTTGTAGTTTAGTTGTTCCATCCTCTAAATTGTTGTGCGCCTAATCTTTCCCTTGAGGACAGATATCCCCACCATTGATTATAAAAGATGAAATAACTATTTTGATCTATATTTGTCTTCCACTAATAGCTTAATATCACCATTGCTTCCTTAATCTCATCATTTGCACTATACTTCATAATAGGGATGACATTGGGAAGTTCTTATCCTATTTTCATTTGCACAAATATTCTTGCATCTCAATTTTGTTTCACACCTGTTGCAATATTGTAGAGACAATAGGCTTCTTAATGAATCTAATCAAATAGCTCAATCCTATTATTGAACAATATTTCAAGTAAATACGATGAAAGTTTATCCTGATTGTAATATATTCCCAGATTATTTTCTCCATGTCCAAGCTAAGGCTACACTTTTCGAAAAAAAATGGGTTGTTGTTTTATTATCATGGCCTCATGGCCCCATCTCCAAAAACACGTTGGCCTATTGCTAATAAAAAGATCAACTGAAGAATTGGTCCATTTATAAGCTTATTCTTTGAGAATTTATAGAGGGTGCTACCAAACTACCTACCTTTAAATGGAATGGTGGAATGCAGTATAATTCTGCTTCAAGGATAAATCTCCTACCACCTAGTGCTAGATTGTTCTTACTCATACTAGCTAGGGTTTTAGAGAATTAGTTCCTACTAAGGTTGAAGGGAGTTGACATTGATGCTTACCAGGAGGGGTAATATGAACTAAGGTGTGGGAAGTTTCTGGTAGGCACAAATGTTATTTTGAGAGAGGAGGGGCAAAAGATCCTCAATTGAGGGAAGAAATCTACAGATGGATGATGCCATCACATAGTTGGTTAGAAACTAAATTTTCTAGAAGCAGGAAAAATGAAAAGGAGGAAACTTTATAAAAAGGGAAAATGCACCAAAAAGAAAAGTTCTTGAAGCTTAAAGAGTGGAGGAAGCTAAAGTGGAAGGTGATAGAGAAGACAAAGAAGATGTTCAAAGGAAGCAAGTTACACTTAGTTATTTAGGTGGAGAAAATGAAGCTTGAAAGGTAGTTGGCAAAAAGATAAGGTAGATTTGGCAAAAAGAGAAGAGAATTATGGATTTTAGCTAAAATCTTTAAAGAATTTTGTAATTAAGGATCTTAGATATGATTTTAAACCCCTAATAATAACTTTTTTTATTTTTATTGACATATTAATTTATTTTTCTTCCTTTTTTGTCATCTTCACTAGACCAATAAAATTTTTTAGAGCTATTAGTTTCTTCTAATAATAAAGCTTCAATTTTGGACTCATCTATAAAGAGTTCCTCAAAGTTTTCTCTAATTGATATTATTAAAGTTTATATCTTCTATAATATTTATTAATGTAGTTATAAGTTTTGGAGTTTTTTAAATTAATCATATAGTATTTAATTTTTCGAGAAATTATCATTAAACTATGGATTAGAAGAGGGATTATAGGTAACCAAGGATAAAGAAGCTAAAAAGACCTACCATACAACTTTTCGTGTAGGAACAATGCATGTATTCTGAAGCCTAGGACCTAAGATGTTACAAGGAAACAAGATGAAGGTTGGAACATCATAGTATCCAACCTTCTATCTAGTTATAATTTAAATTTAAAAGATGAAGAGAAGCTTGAGGTATTTCTTAAAATGTAAAGTAACAAGGATACTTTTCATAATTTAAAAGTAAGGGAATAAGGATACTTTTATCCTTATTTATTAAAAGCCCTAGGATTTTTGTGGATTGTTTAAGGTAGTCATTAAAGCATGTAAGGAATTATTATGTACTTATGAAAACAAGATGAGATCATCAACATAAAATAGAATACATAGTTTAAGATTTCTACACTTAAAGTGAATCATGAACTTGTTCCCTTGGCCAAAGGGAGTCAATATTAGGAGTTTTATAAGACCTTCATAGCTAGCATGAAGAGATAAGGAGATAAGGGATAACCTTTCTTGATCCCCTTAACTCCCTTAATGATTTTGGAGAACAAGAACATTGTATTAGATACAACATAAGAAAGGCCTCTATCTAAGTCACAACAAGCTAGGGAATCCATGAACATTGAGAGTGTTTATAATAAACTTCTAGTTAATGGTATTAAAGGCCTTCTAAAATTCAATTTGTAGGGAGCAATCTTTCCTTGAATGCTTCCTATTATAGAACCTAAAAAGTTTTTGAAAATTAAGATATTATCCCTAGTTGATCTATAATAAATGCACCTTGGGTGAAATCAATGTACTAAGGAAGTAGCTCTTTCATTTTCTTTTCTAGCAAGTTAGAGATGAGTTTATAACTATATTGCAACAAGCAATTGGTCCAAATTACTTAAGATAAGAAGGATTACTTACCTTAGGGGAGGTATAGGAAGGTTTTGTTATTTTCCTTCAATAATCTATTTCTAAGACTCCTGAAAGAAAAGGCAATTTAACACATCTAGGCCTAGAGCCTTGCTAGGGTGCATAGAGAACATAACATTCTTAACATCATTTGCTATAAAAGTTTTGATTATTAACTTTGTTTCTTATATAATTATTTGCTTTTTTATTGGAAAGTTACAGTGATTTGTTCTTTGACAATTTGTTGAAAGAGTTAGATAAAAGAGATATAGATAGTTAGAGTTATTAAGAGAACAAAGAAAAAGAGTTATCTACAGACCTTGTAGAATCCCTTGTTGAGTATCAATTTTGGTTCCTTAAGAATCAATAAATATGATTGGTTCTATTGAAATTGCTCCTATGAAGGAATGAGTTGTGGAAAAAAGATGTGTTTGGTTACTCAAGAAAATAAATTATAATGTGTTTTTGCTTATTTAGAATTAAAATTAATTGAATTTGGTTATAAGAGTTGAATGAAAGAAAAGAAAGACCAAAAAAGAACTTGTGTCTAGCCCCTTTAATGTTGTAGCACCAAAGAGATAAACCAAACATACCAACCTCGCAAAACACAAACACAGGAGATTATAAGAAAACTCTCAGCTTAAATTTGATTTCCCATTTATTCTTTACAATGCGTACTATTTATAGAGGTCTTGAGCTTCTTTTGTTTTCAATAGGAAAAGAAAAGTAAAATCACACTAAAAATTAGATAACAAATTTGTCTAATTTGACTAGGAAGCAAAGAAAACTAATCTGCATAGTTTGAATAGGGAAAAAACCAATATGCTTATTTGATTAAGAAGAAAGAATAATACTTAAGTGACAAGCAAACTTACTTTCTATCCATTTTCTATTTATTATCCTTTTTAAAATTATAATAAAAGAAAAATATGAAAATAAAACTTCTTAAACTTCAGCCATAATAATGGTGTAACCCATACTCAGTCTAGTTAAATATAGACAAAAATCCATTTTCTCCAAGCAAGTTTAGCTTGTAAGCACTTTCCCCATTTCTCTTGAGTGCCTTGAATGGACCTTCAGCTCTAGCATTAGTTTATTTTTCCTTTTTCTAGCAAAATATTCCTTTAGAAGATGGAGCCAAATAAGATCACCACATTCAAAAGACGGTTATTTATAAAACTTATTTTCTCTTACTTTGTATTGCTCGTTTTCCTTCTATAATCTAGCAAAAAATTGGTTGTTGAGCTTTTCCATCTCTTCAACATGTTTCTTAGCATCAAAGTTGAACAATTATTCCTTTGGTAGAGGCAGAAAATAAATAGGAATTTATGGAGTAACGCTACACACCACTTTAAATGATGTCTTCTCTATTCCATGCTAAGGTGACCTATTACAGATTAACTATGCATGTGTTAGCTTGAGGTCTCAATTTTTAGTCATCTTATTCACCAACCCATGCAACAAAGGTTTTGTTTGTAACTTCATTTTATGATGTTTTTGGTTACTCAAGAAAATAAATTTGAATGTGTTTTTGTTTGTTTGGAATCAAACTTAATCAAATTTTGTTATAAGAGTTTAAATATAGAAAAAAATTTGAGTTCAAACCCTTTAAAGCTACAACACCAAAGGGATTAACCCAAGGGTCATTCTTAAACTCACAAGAAAAGAAACTAAAACACACACATAGGTGTGTGGGAGAAAACTCTCAACCTAAATTTTATTGACTAAAATTTGGTTTATTCATTATAATGCTCCCTATTTATAAAGATCTTGAGCTTTCTTGTTTTTGAATAGGAAAAGGACACTAAAATCTTACTAAAATCAGCTAACAAAGTTTCCTAATTTGCCTAAAAGAAAAAAATCTTAATAATTTAGCTAGGAAATAAAGAAAACAAAATTGCTTAATTTAATTAGGAAACAAAGAATAATACTTGAGTGACAAGCAAACCTAATTTTAACCATTTTCTTAATTATTTTCCTACCTAAAATTATAATAATAGAAAATAAAAGAAATTAAGCCATAATAGGCATGTAACGTATAGTTAGTCTAAACCTAATTACCTTTTCGTTTAGCCCATGAAAAGCGTTGCTTCTTACATTTACCCCATGTAATCCAAGTATCAGATTATCTTCATATACTGGACCATTCCCGAATGCTCCCACATCATTCTCCCATTCCTCAAAAGAATTTGTCAACTCTGTGAGCTTGTCATCCTTAAGATAGGGAGAAAGGTCACCAATGTTAAATGTAGACAAAACTCTGTAATCTCCAAACAAGTCTGACTTGAGGCATCAATTTGTTTTTCCTTTTGCTAGGAAAATCTTCCTTTTGAAGATGAAGCCAAATAAGTTCATCTGATTCAAATGAGGGTTATTTCCAAAATTTGTTTTCTCTTGCTTTGTTTTGCTCATTTACCCCCTATTTTAACTCAAAACTAGTTATTAAGCTTTTCCATCTCTTCAAAATGTTTCTTAGCATCAAATTTCAATAATTTGTCCCTTGGGTGAGGCAGCAAATCAATGGGAATGGATGGAGTAACTTTGTATACCACTTCAAATGATGACTTCCCTATTGCATGCGTAGGTGACCTATTATAGGCTAACTATGCATGTGCAAGTTGATATCCTAATATTCAGCCATCTAAATATTAGGATATTCAACCATCTAATATCCCAATAAACACTTTCTCCAATCTTTCTGGCACCTTAAATGGACCTTTATCTTTAAGAATTAGTTTGTTTTTCATTTTGCTAGGAAAATTTTCCTTTTAAACATGGAGCTAAACAAGATCAACCGATTTAGATGATGGTTATTTGTGAAACTTATTTTTTTTGAAAAAATTGATTATTTGTGAAACTTATTTGCTCTTGCTTTGTGTTGCTCGCTTGGCTATTATGTTTCAACTGGAATCTTGCCATAACCTTGCCATCTCTTCAAAATGTTTCTTAACATCAAAATTCAACAATTTGTCCCTTGGGGGAGGCATCAAATCAACGGGAGCATATCTAATTACTTCAAACAGTGACTTCCCTATTGCATTTGAAGGTGTCATATATTAGGTTCCGATCATGCATCTCATATATAATATATATCAAATATACATAGTTGAAATAAAACAGAACCTCAAAAACTAGATTTACTAATACATATAGATATAGAAAAACAAAAACAAAAACAAAAACATGAAATGAGAGACGTTTGCATACCTTTCTGACAATCTCCATTTTTTAATGTTCTCTGCATTGGGTTGTCATAAACCATAACGATCAACGTAGGCCATCTCTAATGAAAGTCCACACAAAGATAGAAGGATGAAACCTCACTCGGAGATAGCTAGAATTATTTCTTTATGCTATCAAAGACAAAAACTCTTGACAGAGTTAGAGAGAAAAAGTGTGTGTAAAAAAAGAACCTTTCTTTTTTTTATTTGTGTCTTATACAAGATGCCAGAAAATTATCTCAATTTTCTGCACCATATGGCCTTCTATAACCCCCATCACTAATGGAAAGTTATGAGAAGTTAATGGTCATGAATAGTATGCATTAATGGAAGTTATGGGAAGTTAATGACCAAGAATAACATGCATTAATGGAAACCAACACTTGTTTCTATTACATTCCATGCAACGTTTTCTACCATAATCACATCGCGATACAATCCCGAAACACTATCTCATATCTTGAATCACCATTCAATACCATATTATTGATCCTTCAGATTTACTATGCGTGTGACCCATTAGGTTCTTAGTTATATTGGCCACTTGAATTAACACTTAATTCAAGTAAGTTAAGAGCATTATCCAGCAACACGTCATGACCCCCAATTGACCAAAAAGTTAGTGAATTGACTACGAACCCTTCCATATGCAATGTTGCAATGCAATTTGTCCTTTCACCATCTATACCTTACTTGGTTCAAAGTATGGTCAAAGTGTCAAATCCCACTAGACTGACTACGTCACATCTAATCCAAGTGATTTTAGATCTTGTCCTGAGGATCTCATTACTCTATGTATCATTGAAGACTCTCTTCATGACACATATTTGATCTGGCTAAAGACTCCTAAGTAATGACCCAGATAAGAGGCCATGGGTATCATCTTCTTTTATCAGGAGTGGTGAATCCTTTATTAGCTACTTAATTACCTCTGAATACCTCAAGCTGTACCCAATCACCACCTTATGAGTAACCCTTGAAAAGCACCGATGAATGGATTCAAAACACATAATCAGTATCCGAGATATCCTTGAATACCTCAAGTCAAAGGATACTTGCACCATTGCTATGATAAGACTATCATTGACACTGGAATAGAATATCCATATTATTGTCTTATAGTAGGTCAATCCAATGTACTTACTACCCTTAGTAAGCATCTACATGTTAACTCTAAACAACTCATATCTACAGCTTATAAGATCTACTGCTTAATCTAATCAAGTACTATAACATGCGCTAGTCTATCTGGATTAATGATATCTCATCTCATTAATCCTATGACTAGGGAAAGTTTAGATACTAACATAATTACATATGATAGGAGTCTCATTATTATGATCTCATCATGATTTCCTCCATGCTATGTTTTGTTAAGTCAAGAGGACTTCAAGATTATTAATTTTGTTGACAATCAAATAATAATAATATTAGAAATAAATAAACTATATTGATAAGTGTGTTAAGTGTGCAGAAAAACACAGAAGAAGTGAAAACACAGAAGAAGTGGAAAACACAGAAGAAGTGAAAACACAGAAGAAGCGGAAAACACAGAAGAAGTGGAAAACACAGAAGAAGTGAAAACACAGAAGAAGCGGAAAACACAGAAGAAGAGGAAAACACAGATGACACAAAGATGAAGATACGCTAGTACGTTGGACAGTTAGTTAGTTGGAGTTAGTTACAGAACTCAACTGAATAACGGGTTCTACAAAAATCAAAAAGAAGTTATCAAGAATCAAGAAGCAGTTAGAGACTTAGGCTATATATACTAGTCATAGTCAAATATTGAAAAATTTCTTTTTGAGTTTTCAAGTGTTTACTTGCAAAGAAAAATTCTGTATTCAAAAGTATGATACTAGAGAGCAAACTCTATGTAACAAAAAGCTCACAATATCTTTCTAGTGAGAGGAAGAAAAGGCTAAGAGCCTGGAGAGGCTAAGATAGCAAAAAGAATACTTTGTGTAAGAGACCTGAAGAGGCTCTCGAAGGGAACAAAGAATACTTGTAAAATTGTCGAAGTATAGTGAAATCTCAGACGAACTCTGAGGACTGGATGTAGCCCATGGTTTG
>JAOQMS010042382.1:0-13874 GCA_027563885.1 Erythroxylum longipes
GTCAATACACTTTTAAACATTCCTAACCCGTTCCAAATTTACCAATTTACCCTTCCCATAAGTGAGGGGATGTTACAAAAAATCCACTTTACCCTTCCTTTAATGCTTTTTGGTTTTTAAACTTAAGTGACATGCCAAAATCGCCCTTTATGCATTCTTACTACTTTAATCTAATTAACCAATGTAATAAAATCCTACTGACATTGTAATAAATAATTAAACTCCAATAATAATTCTATCATGACCCCCATAATTCATTTAAATCATGCTTAACTCAACAAACCAAATTCGGGGGCCAACATTTCTCCCCCTCTTAAAAGAATTTCATCCTCGAAATTCTTACCTAAGTTATTGAAAAGTTGTGGATACTTCTCCTTCATGGCCTCCAAGGGCTCCCACGTGGCCTCTTCCTTTGAATAGTGTTTCCACAGGACTTTAACCAGTTGAATTGTCTTATTCCTGAGGACCTTTTCCTTAGTGTCTAAAATCTCCACTGGAGTCTCCTCATAAGTCAAATCATCTCTCAACTGAACCTCAGTGGTCTGAATGATTTGGGAGGGATTTGATCTATACCTCCTTAACATGGAAACATAAAAGACATCATGTATATGTGACAATGCTGGTGGCAGCGCCAATCTATAGGCCAGTTGTCCAATTCTCTCAACAATCTTGTAGGGACCAATGTATCTTGGGCTCAATTTACCTTTCTTGTCAAACCTCATAACTCCTTTCCAAGGAGATGTCTTAAGGAACACTTTCTCTCCAACTTCATACTCCACTTCCTTCCGGTGTGCATCAGTATAGCTCTTCATTCTGTCTTGAGATGCTTTGAGCCTTTATTTAATTAGATTGAGCTTGTCAATTGTCATCTGGAGTAACTCTAGTCCTATTAATTTCCTTTCTCCTTCTTCATCCCAACATATAGGAGTTCTACATCTTCTTCCATACAGTGCTTCATAAAAAGCCATCTGAATGCTTGAGTGTTACGAATTATTGTAAGCAAATTCGACCAATGGCAAGTGCTCATCCCAAGCACCTTTGAAATCCATCACACATGCCATGAGCATTCCTTCAAGGGTTCGAATGGTCCTCTCAGATTGACCATCTGTTTGGGGATCGAAAGCAGTGCTAAAATTTAACTTGGTTCCCAGAGCTTCTTGCATACTTTTCCAAAATCTCGAAATAAACCGAGGATCTTTGTCAGAAACTATAGAATCTGGAATCCCATGTAGCCTCACTATCTCATCAATATACTTATTTGCTAGCACATACAGAGAATCAGTCTGTTTAATTGCTAGAAAATGGGCTGACTTCGTCAAACAGTCACAATAACCCATATGGCATCATGCTTCCTATTGGTCTTGGCAAAACCCATCAAAAAATCCACGGTTATCCTTTGCTACTTCCACTCAAGAATAGACAATGGCCTTAACTTGCCTAAAGGTGCCTGGTGTTCAGCCTTGACTTGTTGACACACTAGACACTTTCTTGCATATTCTACTTTTTGCCAGAAATGCTCTTTCAAATCTTTATACATCCTAGTGCTACCTTGGTGCATGGTATAAGGCGCATTGTGTTCCTCGTCGAGTATCTTATCCTTTACCTCCTTGACATTTGGAATACAAAGTCTATTGCCTACAACCATAAGTCCATCATCCCTCACTTCCACTTCAGATTGCTTGCCTTTCTTAATTTCTTCTCAGAGCTTGTTCAATTCTGCATCTTGTTCTTATAACTCCTTAACTTTCTCTCTGAGTATTGGTCTTACTCTGAAATTAGCAATAATGCAATCGGGTTTCTCCTGTTTCAAACTTATTCTAAGATTAGCCATCCCTTCCAACAATGATAGATAAATTGTCTGGACATGGGCTATGGAGGATTTCCTACTCAAGGCATCAACCACTACATTTGCCTTGCCTGGATGGTATTCAATCAACAAGTCATAATCCTTAAGCAACTCTAACCACCTTTTCTGTCTTAAATTCAACTCTTTATGGCTCAATAAGTACTTGAAACTTTTATGATCTATAAAAATCATTGTCTGAACTCCATATAGATAATGTCTCCAAATTTTTAAGGAAAAAATTATTTCTGCTAATTCTAGATCATGGGTCGGGTAATTCAATTCATAAGGCTTTAGCTGTCGTAAGGCATAAGCTATTACCTTGTCTCCTTGTATCAACATACAACCCAAACCCTTTCTTGAATCATCACTATAAACTGTATAGCCCTCATGACCCATGGGCAAGGTCAGAATTGGAGCACTTGCCAATCTGTGTTTAAGTTCCTCAAAGTTCTTCTGACATTCATCACTCCAGATAACTTCTGATTTTTCCTTAATAACTTGGTCATTGGAGCAGCTGTCATAGAGAATCCTTCAACAAACCTCCTATAATATCCTACCAAACCCAGAAAGCTTCTCACTTCTGCCACTGTATTTGGTGTATGCCAATTCACCACTACTTCAATTTCTCTCAAATCGATATGTACCCCATCCTTCAAAATTACTTGTCCAAGGAACACCACCTTATGAAGCCAAAATTCACACTTGCCGAATTTAGCATAAAGCTCTATCTCCCTTAGTGTTTGCCACACTATCTTGAGATGTTCTTTATGTTTCTCTTCACTCTTGGAATAAACCAGAATGTCATTTATAAATATGATGACAAATTGGTCCAGATATTCATTGAAGACCCTATTCATGAGATCCATGAACACAGCTACAACATTGTTCAATCTAAATGGCATGACTAGGAACTCATAATGCCCATAACGTGTCCTAAAAGCTATCTTGTGTACATCGGATTCCTTGATTCTGAGCTGATGATAGCCTGACCTGAGATCAATTTTAGAGAAGACCTTTGCTCCTTGCAGCTGGTCGAACAGATCATCGATTCGTGGTAGAGGATACTTGTTCTTAATGGTCACCTTATTGAGCCTCTGGTAATCAATGCATATACTCCATGTTCCATCCTTCTTTTTAACAAATAGAATCGAAAGTCCCCACAGTGACGAACTTGGCCTTATATACCTTTTCTCTAACAGTTCTCCTAAATGTTCCTTTAGCTTCTTCAGCTCAGCTGGAGCTATTCTATACGGTGGTATGGAAATAAGTGCGGTACTTGGAATTAGATCGATGGCAAATTCGATTTCCCTTGCTGGTGACAAACTAGTAAATTTTCTGGAAAAACGTCTGGAAATTTCTCACAATTGGAAAATCTTCTAACTTTCATTCGTTCATCTCAATGTCGACAACATGTGCCAAGAAGGATTCACACCCTTTTCTCATCATCCGGTCAGCTAGCAAAGCTGAAATAATTCTTGGTAATCATATTTTTCTGTCTCCGTTAAAAGTCACCTTGTCATCCTTGCCAAGATCAAATTCTAACTCTTTGAGGCTACAGTTTAATTTTGCATGATATTTCACCAAGGTATCCATTCCAAGAATAACATCTAGGCCTTTTAAATCTAAAGGCATTAAGTCCACTACCAGTCTAGCACCATCAATAAAGAGTTCATAGTCTCTGTATGCTTGACTTATTATCACATTCCTCCCTATAGAAGTACTAACAATCAATGGACTATCGAATGGAACCAAATTAACACCATGTAATGTCATGGTTGTAGAAACAAAAGAATGTGTAGAGCCAGAATCAATTAATAAATACACTTATGAATTAAATAACTTAGCCATACCCGTAAAAATTTCAGGTGAGGCTGCAGCTTCATCTCTGGTCATGGCAAATACCCTTGCCTGTACTTGACCCCTTGTCCTTCCTGGAGGAATAACCTTCTTTTCGCTTCAGAATCTCCCACCTCAGTGGCTGGCCTGGTTCCTACTGTTTCAGCTCTCTTTGAGGCTTAGATCTGACCCATCTTGCCTTAGTGCTTGGGGACATTCCCTGACCATGTGTCCCTTCTCTCTACATCGGAAATTACCTCTGAGTAACTTGAAGCACTGTCCTCTATGAAACTTCCCACAATGCTCGCATTGGGTGTTCATATACCTACTCCTCTCTATTGTTCTATTGCCTCTCATAGTTGAGGTTTGCAATGAAACTGCTCTTGCTTACTTGTTCTTAGCAAAGCCACTACTTCCCACTTTGCTCTGCATATGGAAAGTCCTCATACTCCTCTCAGGAATTAAGGCACTCATTCCCTTCTTGGAAGATCGTTCCCGGTTCTTTCGCTTCCTATTTACTTCGCACTTTCTGTTCTCAAGTTTTTTAGCTTGAAGTGCAGAATCCACCAGCATCTGGTAGTCACAAAAGCTATGGATCAATACTCTTTCCTTGATCCCCAATGAAGTCCTCCCTCAAACTTACGGCACTTATCCTCCTCATTCTCAACAATGTTGTCCACATACCTTGAAAGTTGGGTGAACTTCACCTTATATTCACTCACATTCATGTCCCTCTGGGTGATATTTAAAAATTCTCTGACCTTCTCTTGGACATAGACTTTCAAGAAATATTTCTTCTGGAAGACTTCCACAAAATTTCTCTATGACAATACCGATAGTATGTCCTAACTCTGAGGTACTGATTCCTACTAGTGAAGTGAGTCCCTTTACAGCAAGCTCACTGTATAATCCAATGTATCCTCATCGGGGCACTTCATCTGAAGTAGAACTCTCTCTGTCGTTCTTAACCATGCTTTAGCCTTTTCGGGATTCATAGTCCCATTAAAGTCTATAGCCCCATACTTGCGAAGCTTATCATACTATCTGTTCCTCTCCACTAGAGCTTGCACTGGAACTTGTGGCACTTGGCCCATAGCATACGTGAAAGCCTGAGCAAAGGCTTGAAAGAAACGTGGATCCATGGGGTTTACTTGAGGCATAGGAGGAGGAGGTCGTGGAACTTCATATTGCACATTAGGTGCCTCATAATCATGAGCAGAGTGTGTCCATGCATCTTGTGGGACATGAGATTCATCCGTACTTCCTTGGCGAGAGTGAGATCGAGTTATAGCTTCTCAAGTTCTCTTTCGAGGCAGTATATTCACTCTTTTAATTGTAAACCATTTAAAATCTGTAGTTCATGTTTCATGTCGGGTTTAACTCTCATATGTGCATGTAAAACCTTCTTAAACCATGCATCATGTAAAACAATTTCAAATAATGGGAAACAATACAAAAACAATGCATATTGTTCTTTTAAAACAATGCATGCTCATTTCATGCTTTAAAATGATCCATTTCATGCCTAGGATACTAAACCTAGATGCTCTGATACCAAAAGATGTTAGACCCTATTTCTAGAGTCTAACTCGTGCTTTGATACAAATAGATGTTAGACCCCATTTTTGGAGTCTAGCTCAAGAGTCATAAAACGTGTACGCAGCACTCTGTCGGGTTCTTATAACATCCCAAACATCTATAATTGAGCACTTGATATATGACAATCCATTCCTATGTTCATATCCTTAATTGTCACCCTAAACATATCACTCAATTTATCTTTTATTTCCATAACAAACTAAGTACATTTCAAGCTCCATTTAAGCCTAAATGTATTATAGGAAAGCATTGATAATCCCACAACTTATAAATGTACATGATTTGGGATAAAAAGCATAACTTTCATTATAGATGTTGGATAAAGGTCATTCAAGTACGGTTTCGAAGAGAACTTCGAGTTCTACAACTTCCATGCAAACCCTGAAGAGAGATTTTGCCATCTAAAGGGTCAAAACAAATTCACATTTTCATAACTATCCTGAGAATGTGCGTTTAGTGGACATATGTCCCTCCAATGGATATGAACTTAGCTGAAATGATGGAACACCCGAGAAGGTCCACCCAGCGGAAATAAAGTCCACCCAACGGACATTTATGGGTCAAATTCCAAATTTCTAACTCCTACAAGTTACCTATGACCCCTCTTATGCATATTTATCATTTCTAACTTATTTTTCTCATCATTTTCACCTCCATTCTAATTCAATATCATTTACAACCAAATTATAATCTATGTTTGGTCATCAATCCATAAACATAACATTCAAACTTATGCACATTCATCATAAATTTCTGTATATGATCACACAATTACAACATCAACCATGTCGATACATTCCTCAATAATTCAACACATATTTAACTCCCTTCATCACCTTTATTTCATCTCTAACTTATCACACTAATTCTTCCCATTTCGAAACACCATAGAACTCATTTTCTGTTAACTCATGTAAAGAAAAAGGTTATAATGTATCCGGCATACACCCTGTATAACATCACTAACTTGTAAATAGCATAACACTCAACTCTGATCTCCAAAAATTACACATTTTATATCATTGGAGAGCTAAAAGAATAAAATACAACTTCCAAGAAGATAAATTTGCCTAAATCATCCTAGATTAATACAATTTTCCCCTGAAGTCAGAACACAAATTTTACTCCTATGAATGCTTGAAAATACGATGCAAAAACTTGGAAAGTCATGAGTAAACATAAATATATTTAATTAACATCAAAAGAAAAGAGTATTACAAAGGTTTAATAGGCATTTCAAGACCCAAATACATCATTGGTCTCATAATCCAACAATACGAAATATACATGAATGAGTAATACTTGAAATGTGGTTAAACCCTTGTGCTTTCATAAACTAACTTAAAAATAAAAATATGCAGATTCAGAGTGATGCCTTGACTCTCGATCACTCGATCTCTTGCTCTTCACCTAGAGATAGGAAGGAATGGGGGTGAGCTTAAAAGCTCGTGGGTAACAAGTTTATAGCGGAGAAACAAGCACAACCATTGAACATATCCATTTCCACAGTAAAATGCTTTGCAACCACAAAATATGTATTTCCCAAATTCTCAACCTTGTCAAACACATCATAAACAACATAAGACATGCATTTATCAAACTTATGAACAAATTATAAACAAACTAAGCACTTATAATAGTTTGGGTAGTCCATATACATGAGAGAGTTCTTGCGAATCTCTGATAAACATGAGGGAGTTTTTGCGAATCTTCGGTAAACATGAGGGAGTTCTTGCGAATCTCTAGTAAACATGAGGGAGTCCGTGAAGGAGCTCTATGCCACTAGCCGGCAGGCGAGAGAAGCCTTTAACATGGTCAACGTGCACATGACATAACATGATGAACCACCACAAACCCCCACAAACATGAATTTCATATCTTGTAACATTTTGCACATTTCGGAATCATGATTTCCATACCCATGATATTTTTCAAATACAATTTTTATCATCATTTCTTAAATCATCATCAAGATTCATGTACCAAACATATATCAAATACTTCAATCATTCAAGAAGCAATAAATGCAACATTTATAAAGAAATTGAAATCTTTTTAATCTTTTAATTCGAAAAAATACTCATGGCTCATTAACTCAACTATAAACATGTAACCAACTTGAATTCCTTGCTTAAAAACGTGTTTAAAAATGCCCCTCCTCTTGGTCCTCCTACCTTACTTGATTCCCTGTAACATTGGCAAAAATCCCATTCAATAGGAATACAAATTGAGAACCCAAAAAGCACATTAACTAAAAATTGATTCTAGAATACTTAAACCTGTGCATTTTCTAAGCTTCATGAACCAAAATCCTTCCAAAAATCCAAAGGATTAAAATTTGGGCTTTCCATGAATCTTCACCAAACAAAGAGATGTTTGGCTCAAATGGAAGCTCTTCTTTTCCTCTTTATTTTTCTCTTCTTGAATACCCTCAAAATCACTCTTAAAAGCTAAGAAAAGATAGAACCCTAACCTTTCTTCTTCTTTTTCTCTCTAATGGATAACTCTCTCTCCTTTCTTTCTCTTTTTCATGTTTTTCTCTCCTTCTTTCCTTCATTCACATTTTTGGTCTTCTAATTTACAAGACAACATTTTCCTCTTCCCATTCTACCCTTAATGAGTGCTAAAAATCCACTTTACTCTTCCTTTAATGCTTCTTGGTTTCTAAACTTAAGTGACATGCCAAAATTGCCCTTTATACACTTTTACTACTTTAATCTAATTAACCAATGTAATAAAATCCAACTAACACTGTAACAAATAATTAAACTCCAATAATAATTCTATCATGACCCCATAATTTATTTAAATCATGCTTAACTCATCAAAAAAAATTTGGGGGCCAACAACTACGCTGGCATATGGGACCTTACTCATACGTTCTCTTTCTTATAGTGTTTTAGGATAATCCTTCCTACTAAGAAAAATTTCAATGCCTATCGGTAGATACCTTTTCTGTAATTTTCCATGTGATACCTTTTTAAGATAGCATCAATGTACATGGATTGGATGAGCCCTAGCAACTTCCTTGATCTATCTCTATAGATCTTGATTCCAAGAATGTAAGCTGCTTCTCCCAAATCCTTTATAGAGAACTGTTCAAATAGTGAAATCTTTGTCTTTTGCATGGCTGGTAATCATTTCCTATTAGCAATATGTCACTTACATACAACACTAGGAAAATATATGTTCCCACTAACCTTCTTGTACACACATGGCTCTTCTTGGTATGTAATAAAATCGAACTTCTCGATTGTTGTATTGAAGCGAATATTCGAAATTTGTGAAGCTTGCTTCAATCTATAAATGAATCTTTGTAGCTTACACATTTTATTAGGAGTAGATGGCATTGTGAAACCTTCAGGTTCAGTCATATAGACATCTTCCTTGAGCTCTCCATTAAGAAAAGCTGTTTTCGCATCCATTTGCCATATCTCATAATTATAATATGCAGTTATAACAAGTAGAATTTGAATATATTTGAACATTGCCACAGGGGAAAACATTTCATCATAATCAATACCTTCTTTTTGATTACATCCCTTGGAAACAAGATAGGCTTTATAGGTTTTAACCTTCCCATCTGCTCCAATATTTTTTTAAAATACCCATTTACATCTTATGGGTTTTATATCCTTTGAAGGATCAACCAAAGTCTATACTTTGTTGATTCTTATGGATTCTAACTCAGATTTCATGGCTTTAATCCACTTCTCACAATTTGGACTTGCCATAGCCTCTTCTTAAGTCTTAGGGTCATCTTCAATATGTGGGATATCATCAATATGATTATCATTGTCACCTTGTACCATTAATTTTAATCTATCTGGTGCACGACGATCCCTAGTAGACCTTCTAAAAGACTCATGTTCAATAGGTTCTTCCTCTACTTGATCTTGTTATTGCAGTGGTTCCTGGATAGGTTCATTAACCGATCCATTCTCCTCAACGGTTGAGGTTGGTACCCTTTGTGTCAACTTTAAGACATCAAGTAAAGGCTGCTCAACATGCATCTGATGCTCTTGAGCTTGTGTTGACTCGTCAAAATCTTGAATTTCATCAAGTTCTAATTCTACACCATGAATTCCTCCATTGAGGGACTCCCTTTCTAAAAAGGTTGCATTTCTGGCCACAAAATCTTTTTGTTCAGAAGGGTCATAGAAATAGTATCATATAGTTTCCTTGGGATAGCCAACAAATCTACACTTGTCAGACCTCACTTCAAGCTTATCTGGCAGCAATCTTTTGACATAAGCTGGACAACCCCAAACCTTTAAATGTTTTAGGTTAGGCTTACGTCCTTTCCACATCTCATATGGAGTTTTAGTGACTGTTTTTGTGGGAACTTTGTTTAATAAATAGGCAGCAGCTTCTAAAGCATATCTCTATAGAAAGATAGGAAGATCAGTGAACCCCATCATGGATCTCAACATGTTTAATACCGTTCAATTTCTCCTTTCCGAAACACCATTATGTTGTGGTGTTCCTGGAGAAGTCCACCGAGACAAGATTCCATCTTGCCTTAGATAATCAACAAAATCATCACTAAGATACACACCGCTATATTCAGATCTTAGTGCCTTTATACTCTTAACAGTTTGTTTTTCAACTTCACTACGAGGAATCTTTTAAAAATTTCAAATGATTCAGATTTGTGTTTCAAAGGATACACAGATCTATATCTTGACATATCATCAGTGAATGTGATAAAATAAAAATATCCACCTTTAACACGAAATTTTATTGGCCTAAATACATCAGTATGTATCAGTCTTAAAAGTTCACTAGCTCTCTCTCCAATTCCAGTAAAAGGAGATTTGGTCATTTTACCTTTGAGAGAAGCTTTAAAAGTTTCATATGATTCATAATCATATTGACCATGACATCCTTCCTTGTGCAACTTGTTTACTCTTTTCTCACCAATATGACCAAGTCTACAATGCTAAAGGTAAGTTTGATTTGCTTGATTATCTCTCTTCCATTTTTGACCAGAAACATTCATAATTGGATAAATAACTATTTCAGGTAAGATATAAAGACCATATGGTAAATAACTACTTACATATAATTCATCATAATGAAATATATTACATTGGTTATTCCCAAAGATTGTATGAAATCCAAGCTTGTCTAATGACAAAATGGAAACAATGTTCAAAACAAACTTAGGAACATAATAACAATCTTCTAATAATAAAGTATTTCCCGTAGGCATAACAAGAGAAATAGTTCCTACAGCTAAGGCAGCAACACTTGCTCCATTCCTAACTTGTAGCTTGACTTCTCCCTCCTTCATCAATCTCCTACTGATCCTTAGACCCTACAACATATTGCAGATGTTAAAGCTACTACTAGTATCTAATACCCATTTCGTAGAATCAATAGTAGTTAAAGAAATCATGAAAACATTTTTCATAAAATGTCCCATCTTGTTTCTTGCCTTTCAAAGTAGCCAAATACTCTGGGCAGTTCCTCTTCTAGTGTCCGTTCTTTGTATAAAAGAAACATTCAACGTTCTTTTGGTCAAATTTCTTCTCCTTACCCTTGGATTTGTTTCCAAACACCCTTGGGTGCAAGATGATTTTTCTTGGGCTTCTTTTTGCCCTTCCACTTACGTTCAGAAGAGTTACCAACCAGATTCATAGAACCTGACACTTTCACCATCTCAGACGATGCTACTTGATTTTCATAATCGATCAATAAGTTTAGTATTTCATGAAGATCATAGTCCACCTTGTTCATGTTAAAGTTAACAATGAACGACGAAAAAATATCAGTAAGAGACTATAAGATCAAATCTTGTAACAGCTCTTTCCCTAGTGAACACCCTAGCTTCTCAAGTTGTTCTATGAGATCAATCATCTTAAGAACATAGGGTCCTATAGGAGATTTGGGCTTTAGTCTAGACTTGAATAGGTAGTTAAATAACTGGTATCTAGCAGTCTTACTTTATGACCCAACATCTTCTTAAGATGCTCAATAATCTGGGGAGGATTCATACCTTCATACTGCCTTTGGAGTTCAGAACTTATTGATGCCAAAATAATGCACTTGGCATTAGTACTTTGTTCATTGTACTTAAAATATGCATCCAATGCATTAGCATCATCAACTTCCTCAGGAGGCACTTCCTTCACGAGTTTATCGATCACATCGCTAAGTTTTTCGTGCATGAGAACAATTCTTATATTGCGGTACCAATCATCAAAATTGTTACCAGCTAGCTTGTTAACATTAAGAATGCTTTGCAGTGATATAGTAGACATTTTGAGAAATCTAATAATAAAAAGAAAAACACCAAAATAAGAACACAATCATATATCATTAAAATATGGACTTTTATCTAAATGATATAAAATCTTTAAAACATGAATAAGCCCCTTGGTTGTCAAGTCGTTATTCATGCATAATTAAAGAGTGGTAAATTACCTATTTTATCATATAAAATTTATAGTAGGCTTAATATTATATAGTCCCCTGATTGTCAGATCGTTCCTATTAGTATAGTTGAGTTTATCCATCCAAGTGACAGAAAATTAATTAATATCATACTCCCTAGGTAGTTTAGGAAAAGTATAAAATTAAGTAATTTTTCCTCACACATGCATCATATTCAATAGAAAATATTATTTATCCCTAAACTACAAGTTAATTGGTTATCAGGTCATTCCTTGTAAACAAAAATAAATATTATGATCTACTTACATGGAAAATCCTTTTTGATAAAATATCATATATTATATCAAAATAAACTCAATAATTTTAAAGGGTCAAGATTTCATGTTATTAATTATTAAACCAATTTTAATAATATTAGTGATCATATCACATTGTCGGACAACATTCGTGCAAGAAGAAACTTTTAATGTAAGAATGTATGTAAGTCATAACAAATGCACTAGAATTTGTTTTTAATAAGTATGCCGTGCACGTAGTGGAAAGATAACATCTGGAATTAGCTTTTAATGATTTTGCCATACACATAGTGGAAAGATAACATCTGGAATTTGCTTTTAATGAGTTTGTCGTACACATAGCGGAAAGATAACATCTAGAATTTGCTTTTAATGAGTTTTCCATACATATATGGGAAAGACAACATTTGGAAAAAGCTTTTTTTTTTAACCAAATGCTTTTAAAACCTTGTATTAAAACCGTGCGCACATTGAAATATCGTGCATTTTCTGACAATAATTATCAAAAAATAAGACACAATTTCAATTCAACTAATGACAATTGTAGATTTTTAGTCTGATGTAAATGCAAAATTGGCTCTGATACCAATTGAAGGATTGCATACGTAGTGAAAACAAAAATAATTATTGCAATCCTAAATTTATTTATTGTGTTTAATAATCATACTTATAGCAAGAACAGGCAAAAAAACAAATTCCTGAAATTTATAAGGATTAACCAGTAATGAACTTCAAAAATACGAAGTCTCTATGCACTCCACACTGAAAAATACGTCTGACTTTCAAAACTTGATTGGCTATGGAGGATTTTAAAGAACTCTTTGTTCATGAATAAAACAAAACTATTTTGTCTCTTTCTCTCTTGGTTTTATTTAAACGATAAGAACACAAAAAAAGAATCAGACTCCTTTTGTTCCTTTGCTATTTAGATTGTACATTCAACATGAGAGAAAAATAATTCTTCTCTTTGGTTTTTAAAACGTACGAAAATGAGAGAGTCATGCAAACCTCTTTTCTTCATTTTTTGTTTTAAAATGTTATAAAAAAATGACAGAGTTTACACCCTCTCTTCACTTTGTTTTGTTTTAAAACGTCACTTAAAAAAAAGAGAACCAACAACTTCTCTTCTTAAGTTTTAACGTGTTTTTATTTTGTTTTGTTATTATTATTATTTATAAAAGGAAATAAAATAAAACTATTTTATTTTATTTATTTATTTCGCACAAGATAGTTTCCAATATTAATTATATTTTGTGCTAGCAAAAAATATAATGATATGCTATATAGATTATTTAATAAATTATCTCATAATTTATTAAATAATCATAAACAGGAAATATTACACTCATAAGTGTAAGACCATATAAGTTCATCACTAAGCCAGTAGTAATTAATCCAATTAATTACTAATCAAGGTTGGCGTCTAAAAACACTCCTCAATGACCAAGTAGTGTGAAGTTATAACCTTACAAAGACGGAACCTGTTTAAGGATAATGTATTATTACCTTTCATCATTATAACTCCAGATTATCCTAACGTATGGTTTAACTGTCAAACCCTATTAGATAAACAACTATGTTACATGTTGATCATTAATGATTGGTTAATGACTTAAAAAACTCCTTTCCTCACTCATTCAATTGCCCTGGCCAAAGTCTTGAAACAATAATTGACAACATAGAGCTCAAACTCATTACCTAGAGTCGATGGATCCCATCTGGACTTACCACTAATTAGATAGGTACTTAATTATATCCAATGACTATTCAACTAGTATGTTTACGCACTAGCTATCCAACATCAAAATATAATAAGTGACCTATTGTAACATCCCGTTTCCGTAGAACGGGTCGGACCAGAGAAACGGGTCCAAGTGAGGTAAGTAAGAGAAATTAGG
>JAOQMS010042383.1:0-17290 GCA_027563885.1 Erythroxylum longipes
AATACTTAAGCCAAGAGTTTGATGATTATCTTAAAGATTGTGGAATCGTTTCACAATTGACTCCTCCAGGAACTCCTTAATGGAATGGTGTTTCTGAAAGGAGAAATCGAACTCTACTATATATGGTTCGATCAATGATGAGTCAAACTGATCTTCCAAAATTTTTCTGGGGTTATGCTTTAGAAACCGCAGCATTCATACTGAACCATATTCCTTCAAAGTATATAGAAAAGACACCTTATGAGTTATGGACTGGGAAACGTCCTGATCTATCTTTTCTAAAGATTTGGGGTTGTGAGGCTTACATGAAGCATCCTACTGCCAACAAGTTGGCACCCAAATATGAAAAATGATTATTTGTGGGATATCCTAAGGAAACTAAAGGATATTACTTTTACATCCCATCAGAGAACAAAGTGTTTTTTGCTCGAAATGGTATTTTCTTAAAAAAAGGAATTTATTTTTAAAGGAAACATTGGGAGTAAAGTACAACTTGAAGAAATTCAAGTTTCACAAAATGACATTTAGCCTAAGAAGGAGATTGGAGCAAGCACACAAGTTGTTGATGAGCAGCCCTCAACAACACAATGCCTATGTAGATCTGATAGGATTCGTCATGGGCCTGAAAGATATCGATTTCTTGTTATTGATGATGATAATGTGATGCTCATTGATCATAATGAGCCCACAGCCTATCAAGAAGCTATGGAAAGTCCAGAATCTGCTAAATGGTTAGGGGCCATAAAAGCAGAGGTACAATCCATGTATGACAATCAAGTTTGGACTTTGATTGATCCGTCTAATGGCTTGAAGATCATTGGATGTAAGTGGGTTTTCAAAAAGAAACTCAACATGGATGGAAATGTTCACACTTATAAAGCAAGACTTGTTGCTAAAGGTTATCGATAAGTTCATGGAATTGATTATGATGAAACATTTTCTCCAGTAGTTATGATCAAATCCATTAGAATTCTTATTGCTATAGCTGCATACTATGATTATGAGATATGGAAAATGGATCTTAAAATAGCTTTCCTTAATGGAAATTTACTTGAGGATGTAT
This sequence comes from Erythroxylum longipes, assembly GCA_027563885.1. NCBI lineage: Eukaryota > Viridiplantae > Streptophyta > Magnoliopsida > Malpighiales > Erythroxylaceae > Erythroxylum > Erythroxylum longipes. The sequence goes on from JAOQMS010042383.1 coordinate 1,064, forward strand.
ATATGATACAGCTTGAGGGTTTTGCCCATCCTAATAATTCTAAAAAGGTGTGCAAGCTTCAAAGATCCATTTATGGATTGAAGCGAGCATCGAAAAGATGGAATCTTCATTTTAATGATGTTGTCAAAGAGTTTGGATTCATCAAGAATGAAGATGAACCGTGTGTTTACAAAAGGGTTAGTGGGAGTGCTATTGTCTTCTTAGCTTTATATGTTGATGACATATTGCTCATTGGAAATGATATTCCGACCTTACAGAGTGTCAAGATTTGATTAAGCAAACGTTTCTCAATGAAAGACTTAGGTGAGGCTGCCTATGTTTTAGGCATTAAGATCTATAGAGATAGATGAAGAAAGCTTATAGGCCTAAGTCAAAGTACATACATAGATAAGGTACTGAAAAGGTTCAGTATGAAAGATTCCAAGAGAGGTTTCTTACCTATGTCATATGGAATCAAGCTTTCTAAGAAGGACTGTCCTACTTTAGGTAAAGATCTTGAGCGCATGAGCAAGATTCCATATGCATCTGCAATTGGATCTATCATGTGTGCCATATTGTGCACTCGACTAGATGTCTCTTATGCTTTGAGCATAACAAGTAGATACTAGTCTAGTTATGGTGAGAGTCACTAGATAGCAGTTAAGAATATCCTTAAATACTTGAGAAGAACTAAGGATATGTTCCTAGTCTATGGAGGACTTGAAGGAGAGCTAGTTGTAAATGGTTACACTGATGCTGGTTTTCAGTCTGACATAGATGATTTTAGATCGCAATCAGGTTTTGTGTTCTGTTTGAATGGAGGTGCAGTGAGCTGGAAGAGTTCAAAGCAAGACACTGTTGCTGATTCTACAACTGAAGCTGAGTACATTGCTGCCTCGGATGCAACTAAGGAAGCTGTATGGATTAGGAAGTTCATCACTGAGCTTGGAGTTGTTCCTAGTATTGAAAGTACTATAGACCTTTATTGTGATAATAATGGGTCTATAGCATAGGCTAAGGAACCAAACTCACATTATAGATCCAAACACATACTTAGACATTTCTATCTAATTAGAGAGATCATTGGGAGAGGAGACATGAAGATAAGCAAAGTGGGTAGAAATGACAACATAGCCGATCCACTTACTAAGCCTCTTCCACTGCCTAAGCATGAGAGTCATACGAGGTCCATGGGTATTAGATATTTGACTGATTGGGCCTAGTGCAAGTGGGAGATTGTTAGTAGTGTGCCCTAGACCAATGGTCATATGTGACTTTTTACTGACATTCTGACTTATTAATAATATATTGTGAGGTATTCTTTTAAACTTGCATGTATATTGTTTATGTAATGTGATTTACACTCCATAAATACTATTAGGCTTATGTCATCAAGTATGTGACTTGATAGTAAAACCATAAGCATTATAACACTATTTTAAACTGTCCCTGGTCGATCGTTATTAGTGGAACGATAATGAATTAAGGCTAGTATGTGTTCTGATTGATGATCACGTTTTACTAATCATGGATATGAGTTATCAAATCAGAAACATAGATATATGTTAGACAACATATATTGGACCGACCCACAGAGAGAACACTACTTGGTTTCATGTCATTAGTGATTCTCAATATGGTTTGACTTTAGTCCTCTGACCTGAAGTCATCATGGTTCTCTATATGAGGAATTCAGTGTTTTGACATTAGACTTAGTTATCTTTAAGAGGATAACAAGTAGTCTTATGTTGGACATTAAATGAATCATGCGGAGGGATGTGAATGATGAAGATGGGATTTGTACCTCTCTTAAATGAGAGAGATATCATTTGGGACTCTTGACAAGTATGACTGAAGAAATGCATGGCCGTGCTCAAATGAATTGATGATGAGTCATCAATGTCATTTGTTATAGTCAGTCAACTTGGGAATCAATAAATTACAACTAATCAAAGGTTGACATGTACCATGCCTTGTGATTAATCTTGATATTGTGTTACAAAGGGACTGAGTTTATAACCATGGTTACAGGTTAAATCAGATTACCGATCCTCATTTGATTTGGGTAGTCATAATGTCTTGCTAGAGGCCGCTTATGACTTATGGGCCTTGAAGTGTGATCAAGCCCATTGCCAACATCAAATGAGCCTACAGGGTCGCACACAGAGAGTGATGTGATTTGGGCTTATTCTCTCAGGCCTAATTTATTAGGCACTGAATAAATATATGTGCATATGTTTATTAGGCTAGATTGAATTAAGTTGTCAGGCTTTTATTATATAAGATATAATATGGGCTGAAACTTATTAGGCTTCCATAATCCTAATAGGTTTAGGATTATGATATTATTATTACTAATAGGAATAGGGATTAGGGTTTCTCTATAAATAAAGAACATATGTCTCATTAGAGAAGAGGAGAAAAAAAAACCCTAGCCACCAGCTGTTTGTTCTTCTTCCGAGAGAAAAAATTGTGCTGCGTACAAAAAAAAGTTGTTTGAAACGTGTTAGCACACATTAGCCGCTGCCCGGATCGTTCATCCTCGTGTGGATACCTATAGAGGACGTTCGCGTATTGCAGCGTCTACAAATTTGAAAACAAATACCAATCCGCGTCAAGAGGTAAATTCGTACATGTTGTGTAGTTTCGGTTATACTTTTGTTGTGTAATATGCTCCATTCTGCTGCGTATTGCGAATACCTGGGCCATAGGCGATCCAACAGAAGCTGCTTAGCGGCTATGCCAAACGACTGCCCTAACCACCGAAGGTGCCCAACTGGCTATTTTTCCCACTGAGGGTCCCTAGCAACTGTGCCAATGGGCTATTTTGCCCTCCACAGGTGCCTAGCGATCGTGCCGATGGGCTGTTTTACCCGTCGAAGGTGCCCAACGGGCTGTTTTTTGCATCGAAAGTGCCTAGAGACCATGACAACTGCCTGTTTTGCCCACGGAATATGCCTAGCGACCGTGCCGAAGGGCTATTTTACCCATCAAAGGTGCCCAACAGGTTGTTTTTCCCACCTAATGTGCCTAGCGACCTTGTCAACGGGTCGTTTTGAGCATAGAGGGTGCCTAACAACCATGCCAACAGGTTGTTTTAGCACCTAAGGTGTCCAACGGGGTATTTTTCCCATCGAATGTGCCTAGGAACTGCTCCAGTGGGTTGTTTTACCCACTGACGGTGCCCAACTGGCTGTTTTTCCAGCCAAATGTGCCTAGCCACTGTGCCAACGGATTGTTTTGGCCATCAAAGATGCCTAAGGACCATTTTGACGGAATGTTTCACCCACCGATGTGGCCCAACGGGCTGTTTTTCCCAATGACAGTGCCTAACGATCGTGCCAACGAGATGTTTTACCCACCGAAGGTGCCCAAAGGGCTGTTTTACCCACCAAATGTGCCTTGCGACTGTGCCAACAAGCTATTTTGCCCACCAAAAGTGTACCAACGGGCTATTTTGCCCACCAAAGGTGATCCAACGGGCTATTTTGGCCACCAAAGGTGCCTAGCGACTGTGCCAAAGGGTTGTTTTACCCATTGAAGGTTCCCAACAAGCTGTTTTTCCCACTAAGGGTACCTAGTGACTATGCTAACGGGCTATTTTGCACACAGAAGGAGCCTAGCGACTGTGTCGAAGGGTTGTTTTACCCACCAAAGGTAATCAATAGGATGTTTTTCCCAAAGATAGAGCCTAGCGACCGTGCCAACGGGCTGTTTTGCCCACCAAAGGTGCCTAGTGACCATGCCGATGGGTTGTTCTACGCACCAATGGTGCCTAACTGGCTATTTTTCCCACCGAGGGTGCCTAGCGACCAGGCCAATGGGCTGTCTTGCCCACTGAAGGTGCCTAGCGACCGTACCGATGGGCAGTTTTGCACACCAAAGGTGCCTAGTGACCATGTCAAAGTGTAGTTTTACCCACTGAAGGTTCCCAACGGGCTATTTTTCCCACCGAGGGTGCCTAGCAACTGTGCTGACGTGCTATTTTCCACACTGAAGGAGCCTAGTGACCGTGTCGAAGGGTTGTTTTACCCACCGAAGGTACCCAATGGGTTGTTTTCCTACCGATGGTGCCTAGCGACGGTGCCAACGAGCTGTTTTGCCAACCGAAGGTGCCTAGCGACCATACCAATGGGCTGTTTTACCCCCCAAAGGTACCCAACGGGCTGTTTTCCTACCAAGGGTGCCTAACGACCGTGCAAACGGGATGTTTTGCCCACTGAAGGTGCCTAACAACTTTGCCTAATGGCTGTTTTGCCGATGAAAGGTGCATAGCGACAGTGCCGAAGGGCTGTTTTATCCAGCAAAGGTGCCCAACGGGCAGTTTTCCCTTCGAAGGTGCCAAGCGACTATGCCAACAGGCTGTTTTACCCACTGAAGGTGCTAAAAAAGCTATTTTTCCCACCAAGGGTGCCTTGTGAATGTGCCAACAAGCTGTTTTGCCTACCGAAGGTACCTAGCGATCGTGGCTAAGGGTTGTTTTACCCACCGAAGGTGCCCAATAGGTTGTTTTTCCCAACGAATGTGCCTAGTGACCGTGCCAACAGGCAGTTTTGCCCACCGAAGGTGCCTAGTGACCGTGCCAAATGACTGTTCTACCCGCCAAAGGTGCCCAATGGGCTATTTTTCCCACCGAGTGTCCCTCCGGGCTAACTGGCTATATTGCCCACCAAATGTACCTAACAACTGTATCAACTGGCTGTTTTACTCGTTGGGGGAGCCCAATGGGCTATTTTCCCATCGAACGTTCCTAGCGACCGTGCCAACAGGGATTTTTATCCACCGAAGGTGCCTAGCGACTGTGCCAAACGACAGTCCTACCCACCGAAGGTGGCCAACGGGCTATTTTTCCCACTGAGTGTCCCTACAAACTGTGCCAATGGGCTGTTTTGCCCACCAAAGGTACCTAGCAACTGTGTCGACGGGTTGTTTTACCTGTCGAAGGTGCGCAACGGGCTGTCTTCCCATTGACGGTGCCTAGCGACCATGACAACTAGTTGTTTTGCCCACGGAAGGTGCCTAGCGACCGTGCCAAAGGGCTGTTTTACCCACCAAAGGAACCCAATGGGGCTGTTTTCCCACCTAATGTGCCTAGCGATCGTGTCAACGGGTTGTTTTGAGCACTGAGGGTGCCTAACAACCGTGCAAACGGGCTATTTTACGCACCAATGATGCCTAACGGGCTGTTTTCCCATCCAATGTGGCTAGTAATTGTTCCAACGGGCTATTTTACTGATCGACAGTGCCTAGTGTCCATGCTAACGGTCTGTTTTACCCACCGAAGGTACGCAACGGGTTATTTTTCCCACCGAAGGTGCCTAGAGACCATGCCAATGAGCTATTTTACACACCGAAGGTGCCCAACTGGCTATTTTTCAGCCAAATGTGCCTAGCGACTGTGCCAATAAATTTTTTTACCCAACAAAGGTGCCTAACGATCGTTTTGACGGACTGTTTCACCCACTGATGGGGCCCAATAGGCTGTTTTACCCACCGAATGTGCCTTGCGACTGTGCCAACGGGCTATTTTGCCCACCAAACGTGTGCCAACGGGCTATTTTTCCCACCGAAGGTGTTCTAACGAGTTGTTTTGCCCACCAAAGGTGCCTAACGATCGTGCCAAAGGACTATTTTATCCATTGAAGGTTCCCAACAGGCTGTTTTCCCCACTGAGGGTGCCTAACGACCGTGCTAACAGGCTGTTTTTCACACAGAAGGAGCCTAGCGATTGTGTCGAAGGGCTGTTTTACCCACTGAAGGTACGCAATGGGATGTTTTTCCCAAAGATAATGCCTAGCGACCGTGCCAATGGGCCCACCAAAGCTGCCTAGTCACCGTGCAAATGAGCTGTTCTACCCACCGATGGTGCCCAACTGGCTGTTTTTTCCCCCAAGGGTGCCTAGCAACCATGCCAACGGGCTTTCTTGCCCACCGAAGGTGCTTAGCGACTGTACCGATGGGCAATTTTGCACACCAAAGGTGTTTCGCGACTGTTTCAAAGTGCAGTTTTACCCACTAAAGGTTCCCAACAGGCTACTTTTTGCACCGAGGGTGCTAGCGACCATGCTGATGGGCTATTTTGCACACCAAAGGAACCTAGCAACCGTGTCGAAGGGCTATTTTACGGACTGAAGGTACCCAACGGGCTGTTTTGCCCACGGAAGGTGTCTAGCGACTATGCCAACGGGCTATTTTGCCCACCAAAGGTATACAATGGGCGGTTTTTCCACCAAGGGTGCCTAGCGACCGTGCAAATGGGTTGTTTTTCCCACCGTAAGTGCCTAACGACTGCTCCGAAGGGTTGTTTTATCCAAAAAAAGTGCCTAATGGGTAGTTTTCCGTTCGAAGGTGCCTAGCGACTATGCCAACGGGTTCTTTTGCCTACTGAAGGTGCCTAACGACCATGTCAACGGGCTCTTTTACCCATCGAAGGTCCCTAGCAACCGTGCTGAAGAGCTGTTTCACCCACCGAAGGTACCAAAAAAGCTGTTTGTCCCACTAAGGGTGCCTCATATACCCAACGGGCTGTTTTACCCACCGAATATACTCAACGGGCTGTTTTACCCACCGAATAAACCCAACGGGCTGGTTTTCCTACCGAATGTGTCCAGCGACAATGCCAACGGGCTGTTTTACCCACCGAAGGTGCCTGGTGACTGTGCCAACAGGTTGTTTTACCCACTGAAGTTGCTAAAAGGGTTGTTTTTCCCACCCAGGATGCCTTCTGACTGTGCCAGCAAGCTCTTTTGCCCACCCAAGGTACCTAGCAACCATGGTGAAGGGCTGTTTTACCCACCGAAGGTACCCAATAAGTTGTTTGTCCCATCGAATGTGCCTAGCGACCGTGCCAACGAGCACTTTTGCCCACCGAAGGTGCCCAGCGACCGTGCCAAATGACTATTCTATCCACTGAAGGTGCCCAACTAGCTTTTTTCCCACCGAGTGTCCCTAATGACCGTGCCAATGGGCTATATTGCCCACCAAAGGTGCCTAGCAACCGTATCAACTAGCTGTTTTACCCGTCGAAGGTGCCCAAAGGGCTTTTTTCCCATCGAATGTGCCTACCAACCGTGTCAACGGGCAGTTTTGCCCACCGAAGGTGCCTAGCAACTATGCCAAACGACTGTCCTAACCACCCAAGGTGCCCAACGGGCTATTTTTCCCACCAAATGTCCCTAACAACTATGCCAATGGGCTGTTTTGTCCACCACAGGTGCCTAGCAACCGTGCCGATGGGTTGTTTTACCCGTCGAAGGGGCCCAATGGGTGGTTTTTCCAACATAATGTGCCTAGCGATCGTGTCAACAGGCTGTTTTGAGCACTGAGGATGACTAACAACCGTGCCAACAAGCTCTTTAAGCACCAAAGGTGCCCAACAGGCTATTTTTTTCCATTGAATGTGCCTAGCAACTGTTCCAATGGGTTCTTTTCCCCACCGACGGTGCCTAGTGACTATGTCGATGGGCTGCTTTACCCGCCGAATGTACCCAACGGGCTGTTTTTCCTACCGAATGAGCCTAGTGACAGTGCCAACGGGCTGTTTTGCCCACCGAAGGTGCCTGGTGACCGTGCCAATGGGCTATTTTACCTATTGAAGGTGCTAAATGGGTTGTTTTTCCCACCAAGGGTGCCTTGTGACTGTGCCAACAAGCTAATTTGCCCACCGAAGGTACCTAACGACCTTGGTGAATGGTTGTTTTACCCATCGAAGGTGCCTAATAGGTTGTTTTTCGCATCAAACGTGCCTAGAGACCGTTCCAACGGGTATTTTTGCCCACCAAAGGTGCCTAATGATCGTGTCAAATGACTGTTCTAACCACCGAAGGTGCCCAACGGGCTATTTTTCCCATCGAGTGTTCCTAGAAACTGTGCCAATGGGCTATTTTGCCCACCAAATGTGCCTAACGATCGTACCAACGGGCTGTTTTACCTGTCGAAGGTGCCCAATGGGTTGTTTTTCCCATCGATGGTGCCTAGCGACTGTGACAACTAGCTGTTTTGCCCACGGAAGATGCCTAGCGACCGTGCCGAAGGGCTATTTTACCCATCGAAGGTGCCCAACAGGCTGTTTTTTGCACCTCATGTGTCTAGAGACTGTCTTAAAGGGGTGTTTTGAGCACTGAGGGTGCCTAGCAACCGTGCCAACGGGCTGTTTTACGCACCAATGGTGCCCAACGGGCTGTTTTCCCATCGAATGTGCCAAGCAAACATTCCAACGGGTTGTTTTACCCACCAAACGTCCCTGGAGACAGTGCCAATGGGCTATATTGCCCACCAAAGGTGCCTAGCAACTGTATCGATTGGTTGTTTTACTTGTTGAAGGTGCCCAATGGGCTATTTTCCCATCGAATGTGCCTAGCGACTGTACCAAAGGGCATTTTTGCCCATCAAAGGTGCCTAGCGACTATGCCAAACGACTATCCTACCTACCGAAGATGCCCAACGGGCTATTTTTCCCACTAAGTGTCCCTAGAAACTATGCCAATGGGCAGTTTTTCCAACCAAAGGTGCTTAGCGACCATGCCGACGAGCTGTTTTACCCGTCGAAGGTGCCCAACGGGCTGTTCCTCCCATCGACGACACCTAACAACCGTGACAACTAGCTGTTTTGCCCTCAGAAGGTGCCTAATGACCATGCTGTAGGGTTGTTTTACCCACCGAAGGTGCCCAAAGGGCTATTTTTCCCACCTAATGTGCCTAGCGACCATGTCAACGGGCTGTTTTGAGCACTGAGGCTGCCTAACAACCGTGCCAACAGGATGTTTTACGGACCAAAGGTGCCCAACGGGCTGTTTTCCCATTGAATGTGCCTAGCAATGGTTCAAACGGGCTGTTTTATCCACCGACAGTGCCTAGCGACCATACCGACGGGTTGTTTTACCCACTGAAGGTGCCCAACGGGTTATTTTTCCCACTGAAGGTGCCTAGTGACTGTGAAAATGAGTTGTTTTACCCATTGAAGGTGCCCAACTAGCTATTTTTCTAGCTAAATGTGCCTAGCGACTGTGTCAATGAATTGTTTTGGCCTTCAGAGGTGCCTAACGACCGTTGTGACAAACTGTTTCACCCACCGATGGTGCTCAACGGGCTATTTTTCCCACCGACAGTGCCTAGCGACCATGCCAATGAGCTATTTTCCCACCGAAGGTGCCCAACGGGCTGTTTTACCCATCGAATGTGCCTAGCGACTTTGCCAACGGGCTATTTTGCCCACCAAAAGTGTGCCAACGGGCTGTTTTACCCACCGAAGGTGTTCCAATTGGCTGTTTTGCCCATCAAAGGCGCCTAGAGACCGTGCCAAAGGGCTATTTTACATAATGAAGGTTCCCAACGGGCTGTTTTTCCCACCGAGGGTGCCTAGCGACTGTGCTAACGGGCTGTTTTGCCCACTGAAGATGCCTAATGACCATGCCAACGGGCTCTTTTACATACCGAAGGTCCCTAGCAACTGTCCCGAAGGGCTGTTTCACCCACTGAAGGTACCCAATGAGTTGTTTGTCCCACTGAGGGTGCCTAGAAACCGTGCCAATGGGCAGTTCTGCACACCGAAGGGGCATAGCGACCGTGCCAAAGTGTCGTTTTACACACCAAAGGTTCCCAACGAGCTGTTTCTCCCACTGAGGGTGCCTAGCGACCGTGCTAATGGGCTATTTTTCCTAACAAAAGGTGCTTAGTGACTGTGTCGAAGGCCTGTTCTACCCACCGTAGATGCCCAACAAGCCGTTTTTCCCACTGAATGTGCCAAGCGACCACACCAACGGCCTGTTTTGCCCACCAAAGGTGCCTAGCGATAGTGCTGACGGGTTGTTTTACCCACTAAAGGTGCCTAATGGGTTGTTTTCCCAACGACAGAGCCTAGCAACCGTGCCAACAAACTGTTTTGCCCACCAAAGTTACCTAGTGACCGTGCCAATAGGCTATTTTACCCACCGAACGTACCCAACGGGCTGTTTTTCCCACCGAATGTGCCTAGCGACAGTGCCAACAGACTGTTTTACCCACTGAAGGTACTAAACGGGCTGTTTTTCCCACCAAGGGTGCCTTGTGACTGTACCAATGAGCTGTTTTGCCCACCAAAGGTACCTAGCGACCGTGGCGAAGGGCTGTTTTGCCGACTGAAGGTGCCCAATAGGTTGTTTTCTCCATCAAATGTGCCTAACGACTGTGCCAAAGGGCAGTTTTACCCACTGAAGGCGCCTAGTTGCCGTGTCAAACGAATGTTCTACCCACTGAAGGTGCCCAACAAGCTTTTTTTCCCACCGAGTGTCCCTAGTGACCGTGCCAACTAGCTATATGGAGCACCAAAGTTGCCTAGCAACCGTATCGACTAGCTATTTTACTCGTCGAAGGTGCCTAAAGGGCTATTTTCCCTATCGAATGTGCTTAGCGACCGTACCAATGGGCAATTTTGCCCACCGAAGGTGCTTAGCGACTATGCCAAATGGTTATCCTAACCACTGAAGGTGTCCAACGGGCTATTTTTCCCATCGAGTGTCCCTAGCAACTATGCCAATAGGCTATTTTAACCATCAAAGGTGCCTAACGGGTTGTTTTTCCCATCGACGGTGCCTAGTGACCATGGCAATTGGTTGTTTTGCCTACAGAAGGTGCCTAGCATCTGTGCCGAAGGGCTGTTTTACCCACCGAAGGTGCCTAATAGGCTGTTTTTTGCACCCAATGTGCCTAGTGACCATGTCAATGGGTTCTTTGAGCACTGAGGGTGCCTAGAAACCATGCAAACCAGCTGTTTTACGCACCAAAGGTGCCCAACGGGCTGTGTTGCCATCCAATGTGCCTAGCAAACATTCCAATGGGTTGTTTTACCCACCAAGCATCCCTAGTGACCGTGCCAACGGGCTATATTGCCCACCAAAGGTGCCTAGCAACTGTACGGACTGGCTATTTTACCTGTTGAAGGCCCAATGGGCTGTTTTTCCCATCGAATGTGCCTAGCGACTATGCCAACAGGCAATTTTGCCCACCGAAGGTGCCTAGCGACTGTGCCAAACGACTGTTTTACCCACCGAAGGTGCCCAACGGGCTATTTTTTCCACCGAGTGTCCCTAGAAACTGTGCCAATGGGCTACTTTGCCCACCAAAGGTGCCTAGCGACAATGCTGACGGGCTGTTTTACCCGTCAAAGGTGCCCAACAGGCTGTTTTGCCCATCAACGGCACATAACGACCATGACAACTAGTTGTTTTGCCCACCTAGGGTGCCTAGCGAATGTGCCAACAGGCTGTTTTGCCCGTCGAAGGTATGCCATTGGGCTGTTTTTTCCACCGATTGTGCCTAGTGATCTTGCCAATGGACTGTTTTACCCTTCCAAGATATGCCAACTGGCTGTTTTTTCCACTGAAGGTGCCTAGTGACCATGCCAACGGGCTATTTTGCCCATTAAAGGTGCGCCAACATACTGTTTTTTCCACAGAATGTGCCTAGCAACCATGCCAATGGATTGTCTTGCCCACTAAAGGTGCCTAACGTTTCCCCCCCAAGGTGCCTAGTCACTGTGCCAATGGGTTGTTTTGCCCATCGAAGGTACTTAGCTACTATGCCAACAGGTCGTTTTGCCTACTAATCGTGCCTAGCGATCGCGCCAACAGGCTGTTTCCATCGAAGGTGCCCAACGAGCTGTTTTTCCCACAAAACGTGCCTAGTGACTCTACCAACGGGCTCTTTTTCCCACCGAAGCTCTTTCAATAGGCTCTTTTGCCTACCGAAGGTGTGCCAACGGGCTGTTTTTCACACCGAAGGTGTGTCGAAGGAATGTTTTGCCCACCAAAGGTATGCCAACGGGTTATTTTTCCCGCTGAAGTTGCCTTGGAACCATGCCAAAGGGTTATTTTACCCACTGAAGCTGCCTAGTGACCTTGCCAACAGGTCGTTTTACCCACCAAAAGTGCCTAGTGACCATGCCACCGAGCTGTTTTGCCCACCGATGGAATGGGCTCTTTTTCCCACATAAGTTGCCTAGCGACATCCCCAATAGGTCGTTTTTTCTACCGAATGCGCATAGTGACTGTGCGAACGGACTGTTTTTCCCACCAAATGCATGCCAACGGGTTGTTTTTCCCTCCAAAGGTGCCTAGCGTCCTTGGCAAAGAGCTATTTAACCCATCGAAGGTGCCCAACGGGCTATTTTTCCCACTAAGGGTGCCTATAAACCATGCCAACGACCTCTTTTGTCCATCAAAGGTGACCAACGACCATTCGAATGAGCTATTTTGCCCACTGAAGGTGGCTAGCGACCATGCAAAAGGGTTTTTCTGCCCACCAAAGGTGCCTAGTCACCTTGCCATTGGGCCATTTTTCCCACCAAAGTGCCTAGCAACTGTACCAACAGGCTATTTTGCCCAACAAAAGCATGCAAACGAGCTACTTTGCCCACTAAAAGTGTACCAACGTGCTATTTTTCCACAGAATGTGCCTAGCGACCATGCCAACGGACTATTTTACCCACCAAAGGTGTGCCAACGGGCTATTTTTCCTACCTAAGGTGTCTAGTGACCATGCCAATGGGGCAGTTTTACGCATTAAAGGTTGCCAACTTGTTGTTTTTCCAACAAAGGTGCCTTACGAACACATCAACGGGCTACTTTGCCCATCGAAGGTGCCTAGCGATAATGTCGAAGGGCTACTTGCCCACCCAAGTTGCCTAGTGACCGTGCCAACGGGCTGTTTTGCCCACCAAAGGTGGCTAGCAACTATGCCAATGGGTAGTTTTAACCATCGAGGGTACCTAGCGACCATGCCAACAGGTAGTTTTGCCCACCGAGGGTACCCAGTGACTGTGCCAATGGGCTATTTTGCCCACCGAAGGTATTTAGTGACTATGCCAACGGGTTGTTTTTCCTACCGATGGTGCCTAGCGACTGTGCCAACGGGCTGTTTTATCCACTGAAGGTGCCCAACGGCTGTTTTTCCCACAAAACATGCCTACCAACTCCACCAACAGGCTCTTTTTCCAATCAAAGGTGGGCCAACAGGCTATTTTGCCCACCAAAGGTGTGCCAACGGGCTATTTTGCCTACCGATGGTATGCCAATGGACTGTTTTGCCTATAGAAGGTGTGCCAACGGGCTATTTTTCCTACTGAAGTTGCCTTGCGACCGTGCCAAAGGGATATTTTGCCCACTGAAGGAGGTCAACGGACCGTTTTTCCCATCGAAGGTGCCTAGTGACCTTGCCAACTGGCTGTTTTACCCACTGATGCCAATAGGTTGTTTTTCCCACACACGGGTACCTAGCAACCATGACAATGGGTTGTTTTGTCTACCAACGCCAATGGGCTGTTTTTCACACACAAGGTGCCTAACGATCATCCCAATGGGCCATTTTTTCTACCGAATATGCCTAGTGACCCTGCCAACAGATTGTTTTGCCCATCGAAGATGTGCCAACGGGCTATTTTTCCCACCAAAGGTGCCTAGCGTCCTTTCAAATGGGATATTTTACCCATCAAAAGTGTCTACTTAGTTGTTTTTCCCACTAACGATGCCTACCAACCGTCCCAACGTCCTGTTTTGCTCATCGAACGAGACTAGAGACTTTTCCAATTGACTATTTTCCCACCAAAGGTGGTTATAGACCTTACCAACGAGCTTTTTTGCCCACCAAAGGTGCCTAGTGATCGTGCCAAATGGTTGTTTTTCCCACTAAAGGTGCCTAGACACCATACCAATGGGCTATTTTGCCTATCGAAGGCTTACAAACTGGTTGTTTTGCCTATCAAAGATGCACCAATGCGTAATTTTTCCACCGAATGTGCCTAGTGATTGTGCCAATGGACTGTTTTGCCCATCGAAAGTGTGCCAACAAACTGTTTTCCCACTAAAGATGCCTAGTGACTATGCCAATGGGTTGTTTTGGCCACTAAAGGTGCCTAATGGGCTGTTTCTCCACCAAAGGTGCCTAAAGAATGTGCCAAAGGCCTGTTTTGCCCACGGAAAGGTAGGGACCGTGCCAATAGGCTATTTTGCCCAACCAAGTTACTTAGCGACTATGCCAATGGGCTGTTTTGCCTACCAAGGGTGCATGGTGACTATGCCAATGGGCTGTTTTGTCCATTAAAGGTGCCTAACGGGCTGTTTTCTGATTGAGGGTGCCTAGTAACCGTCAAAACGGGTTGTTTTGCCTAACGAAGTGTCTAGCGACCTTACCAACTAGCTATTTTGCCCACTGCAAGGGCCTAAACACCGTTCCAATGGGCTCTTTTACCCACCAAAGGTGCCTAACGGGTTGTTTTTCCCACCAAAGGTGCCGGTTGCCAACGATCTATTTTGCCCACCGAAGGTGCCCAACTGGCTGTTTTTCCACTAAAGGTGACTAGCGAACTTGTCAACGAGCTGTGTTGCCCACTGAAGGTGCCTAGCGAACTTGCCAATGGGTTGTTTTGCCCAACAAAGGTGCCTAACGACTGTGCCAATGGACTGTTTTGCCCACCAAAGGTACCTAGCGACTATGCCAATGGGTTGTTTTGCCTACCCAAGGTTCCTAGCGACTGTGTTAATGGGCTATTTTACCTACCAAGGGTGCCTAGCGACCATGCCAACAAATTGTTTTGCACACTGAAGGTATCTAGCGATTATGCCAACAAGTTTTTTTCCCACCTAGGGTGCCTAGCGACCGTGCCAATGGGCTGCTTTGCCCACCAAGGGTGCCTAGCGACAGTGCCGATGGACTGTTTTTCCCACAGAAGGTACCTAGAGACTATGATAACTGGCAGTTTTTCCCACCAAAGGTGCCTAGTGACTGTGCCAACGGGTTTTTTAACCTACCGAAGGTGCGCAACAGGCTATTTTTTCCATCGAAGGTGCCTAGCGACTATGCCAACAGGTTGTTTTGTCCACCGAAGGTACCCAATGTGCTATTTTACCCACTAAAGGTGCCTAGTGACCACGTCAACGAGCTGTTTTACCCACCGATGGCTCCTAGCCACTATGACAATGAAATGTTTTGCCCACCAAAGGTGTGCCAACAGGCTGTTTTTCCTACCGAAGGTGCCTAGCGATAGTGCCAACAGGCCGTTTTTCTGAAGGAAGGTGCCTAGCCATTGTACCAACAGGTTGTTTTGCCCATCGAAGGTGCCTACTGACCATGTCAACGGGTTATGTTGCCCACAAAAGGTGCCTAGCGACCGTACTAACAGGCTATTTTGCCCACCAAAGGTTTACCAAAGGGCTATTTTTTCCACCGAATGTGCCTAGTGATCGTGCCAAAGGGCTGTTTTGCCCACCAAAGGTGTGCCACTGAATGTCCCTAGTGATAGTGCCAATGGGATGTTTCGCCCACCAAAAGGTTGCTTTGCCCACCAAGGGTGCTAGTGAACATGCTAACGGGCTGTTTTGCCCACTGAAGGTATTCCAACGGGCCATTTTTTCCACCGACTGTGCCTAGTGATCGTGCCAACGGACTAGTTTGCCCACCAAAGGTGTGCCAACGGGCTGTTTTTCCCACCAAAGGTGCCTAACAATCATGCCAACGGACTGTTTTGCCCACCGAAGGTGCACTAACGCACTGTTTTTCCTAATGATTATGCCTAGCGATCCTACCAATGGACTGTTTTACCCACTGAAGGTGTGCCAACCGGCTGTTTTTCCCACCGAAGGTGCATAGTGACTGTGTCAACGGCCTATTTTTCTCGCTGAAGGTGCCCAACAGGCTATTTTTCCAACCAAAGTTGACAAGTCACCGTGCCAATGTGCTGTTTTGCCCCCCAAAGGTATGTCAACGGGCTGTTTTTTCCACTGAATGTGTCTAGTGACCGTGCCAACTGACTGTTTTGCCCATCGAAGGTGTGCCAACGGGCTATTTTGCCCATCAAAGGTCCACCAACACACTGTTTTTTCCACCAAATGTGCGTAGTGATTGTGCCAACAGTCTGTTTTGCCCACCTAAGGTGTTCCAACGTGTTGTTTTTCCCACCAAAGGTGACTAGTGACCCTATAAACGGGGTGTTTTGCCCACCGAAGGTGCCCAACAGGCTGTTTTTCCCACCGAAGGTGCCTAGACACCGTGCCAATGGGTTGCTTTGCCCACTGAAGGTGCCTAGCGACCATGCTAATGGGTTGTTTTGCCCACTGAGGGTGTCTGGCGACCGTCGAACGGGTTGTTTTTCCCACCGAAGGTGCCCAACTGGCTCTTTTTCAACTAAAGGTGCCTAGTGACAGTGCCGACGGGCTATTTTACCCATCGAAGGTGCCCAATGGGTCTTTTTTCTCATCGAAGGTGCCTAGCGACCATCCC